>BMAO01034736.1:152458-202452 GCA_019973975.1 Trichonephila clavata
ATAACGTAATAATAAAGCGTAGAATAGGGGTAACTAACCATAATAGGATATAATAGATTATTACAGCGTTCCTCAAACTGTAGGGCCCGATTCTTTAGTACGGCGGGATAACCCTCGATGGAGGGAGAGAGCATATCCAAAAGTCGAAAACAAAAGATTATTTTTAAAAAAATAATTAATTTACTAAAAGGAAGAAAAACAAAATACATTCTGACATAATAAAAAATAAAATACATATTTACACTGATATAATACACTTATAATACATCAGTACTTCGCAACATATTAGATAACTATGTTAATTAAACCAAGTAAATAATGATTTTAATAATCAGCAGTGACTAAAAGAACTTGTCATACATAGTATTATATTGAACAATTAGTACTAGTTGATAATTCGTACGGTTTATAATTAAAATCGTATTGCAGCTTTAGCCTCAAAGTACCTTATTATTGAATTCAACACATAGTAACTGTATGGAGGCGGGGGAATGAGGTGCGATGAAAATTATGATTGAAAATTGTGTCGCAAATATTGAAAGTTTGATAAGTACTGAATTATTACGAATGAACTCATCTGTTACAAACTATTTATCATCTATTACATCTAAGAGTTTTTCAATTACAAACCATTGAAATGTTAAGAATTCCGTAGGAAGTGAATAAGTTCATTTGGATAATGTGACAATCCGAGCCGCAAGATTGGGAGAAGTTCCTAGAGATTTTGACGACCGAGAACGAGCAAAAGTTAAAATATTTATATAATCCACTTTTTTGTTGAAAAATGGCTAACAATATGGCAGAATATTGTTATTCTTATGTACGAGGAGAGTATTTATTGATTTCTGCAGTTATTGTAATTTCGCGTGAATATACTATTGCGATCTGAACCAATCACATCAAAGACCAGTTCCAATTCATTTACTTAAAGAGGGAATATACTGTATCCAAGATATAATTTTATGTAAACTACCTAATAATATAGTAGCGTTAGGGATAGCGAACCCAAAAAAGAAAAAGAAATGTAATTAATTACTTTTCTCCATTTTTTACTAAAACTTACTTAACTACCATTATTCTCCCAAACCGATAGAAACCATTTCAAAGAGCTCCTTACTTATTGCCTACTCCCAATATTCTGATTTCGCAACATTTTAATCTGTGCATATGTTATTTTAAAACTTAACTTCTCCCACGCAGTGTTCCAAATCGGTACATCTTTATAGGAGGGCGGATAATTCATAAATCATAAGAAAAATCCTCAATTTTGGAATATATTTTCCATATTTACTAATTTTAGATTTAGAGTTTTGCAGTTTGTGTTACAAGGATATGAAAAGCAGCACAGAAGAAAACCAATTAAGTTAAGGCCTTTGTATCATCTTTCAATAAAATATTTTATAAGAATAATACAGCTTACAAATGCAGGAATCTACATCATCTTAATTTTAAAAAGAAATAATGAGGAAACGCAAACCAGAAGGAATACATTTAATTTTTAATTATAATGTTTATACTTGCTATTCTTAAGATGTGACTGTAAAAAAAGCAAAAATGTGTGTATGTGTGAGACTTCTTTATTGTAGGAAATTTATTTGTGAAATTAAAACTCCTTTGAGATACAAAATTGTAAAACTAAAACAGAACTCAGTTTATTATCGTAAAACTAGTTCATTGTTACACATGCGCATTTATATTTTTTTATATTTTACGGTAAATGTAATAAATTGGTGATTTTGTTCAATAACGAGTGATTATTCATAATCACCACAAAACTTAGTAAATGTGAAAAATATTTAGTATTTTGAAAATTTACGTCATTGTATATATATATATATATATATATATGGAAAAAATTTATATAAAATATAGAACATAACAGGGGGAAAAAAATTAAGATCAAATCTAATGAAATACAAATAAGAACCTAGCGAGTCAAAATGAAATTTCGAACTTAGGACCGAATAAGTGGGGTTAAACTAGTTTGAAGGCGCCAACCTTCCCCCTTTGCAACTCGGTAGGAAAGACCAAAATAAAATAAATAGAAATTTAAAGTATAAAAAATCCAAAGTATAAAAAATCCAAAGTATAAAAAATCTCATAGAAATATGAAAGAACAACCGACTACTATTAAGCAAAAAATTCTCCCAAATTGTTTAAGCAGAAAAATATCAAAAGAATTACCCAGTAAAAGGATTCTTCCAAAAAGATTTTAAAACTTCTGCTCACAGAGCTTATTCCAGGAGGTTGGCGCCTTCAAACTAGTTTAACCCCACTTATTCGGTCCTCAGTGCGAAATTTCATTTTGACTCGCTAGGTTCTTATTCGTATTTCATTAGATTTGATCTTAATTTTTCCCCCCCTGTTATGTTCTATATTTTATATAAATTTTTTCCATACATATTTCATGCATTTATGTGGCTGCTTTGGGCCTATTTATGTATGAATTTCTTTATTCATGAGTTTGTTAGGATATTTATATACATATATATATATATATAATTGGTTCTCTTTGGAATATATAAAACAGGTAAACCATACTTGTTTGTGAGCATTTAATTTGTTGCAGAAGAAGGCTTTTTAATTGAAAGGGCCATTAAGCAGCCATTGGAGACAATATGAGGAACTGCCAAAGACTGTAAGATGAATAATCAAAACGTATAATGGAAACCGAAAGTTCATCTCGGTGAATAGCTCACCATTTAGTCAGTTCTGACTGTACTGTAAAGATATCTTGGGACCAGAGGACAAGAGACAGATCTGCTACACGGCGATCAGTTCAAGACGTCCTCAACCTACCAATAGTAGAGAAGATCGTTACATCATACGACACGCACGCATAGCAACAACTGTCTGATTGTCCGCTTTCCATACATAGACAGCACCTTTACAACGTGTCTCTGTGTCCTTCCGTACAATCTAAAGGAGATTAGCAGAATGACTGTTGTATCGCGGTGCCCATTAAAGTGTACTGCCATTGGCACCCATTCCTCATCACCTCCATCTGGAGTGGTATCGCATTTGAACTGTAATAGAATGGAATCACGTAACTTTAGAGATGAATCTAGATACAATTGAAGCTGTGATTACAATTTTGTACGCACGTGGTGGTTCCTCGTGGAACGTCTTAGTTATGCTTCCGCTGTACAGTGGACCACCGCTTCCACAACTAGTATAATGGGATGGGATGTCATTATATATGATACACAGTCACCCCTAATATTGATCCAAGGCCCCTTGATAGCTTAGAGGTGTTTTTGTGACATTATTTAGTTTCATGTGTTGTCACTCATGGCAGTGAGCATAGAATTCTTTTTTCCAGCAGGACAGTAATCGCCCACATATAGCAATGTTTTTACACGACAACTTCCACCACATTTCACTCTTACCTGCTTTGCTGGTTCTCCAGATTTGTCACAAATCGAGAATATCTGTAAACATTTAAGATAATGATTTGGACAGCGTATGAGTTTGGTCGAATTAGATAGGTGTTAACAGTAAGTTTTGAACGTGATGTTGCTAAAAATCATACAGGACTTTTACGCCTCGATGTCTTACCGTATGACATCATGCATTCATATTAGAGGTAGCCTAATAGATTATCAATAATCCTATTCATTTGTAAATTTTTCTACAATAAATGATCATTTAGCTTTGATTTTTAACCACTTGATTACATGAACTTTGTGCTTACATACATGTAAAATTTTGTTTTATTCTCTCTGACGGCTATTTCTTGTACAGATTTTTATGACAATGCATGTAATTTACTCTTACATACTTTGATTCTATTATCACCTAACAATAATTTAATTCAAACCAACGACGTAGCATGCAAATAGTTATATCTCGTAGAACGATAACCGCTCTCTCGAAAGTTCACGATATAACCTTCGTTGATTTCCGAACTCTGCTGGTAAGAGTTTTTCCTTTCGTGTACGAAGCATAATTTGATCTCAGACACAAACAACATTTAGTCTCATTTTATACAGAGTCTGTGATGTCGTTTCTCTCTCCTGTATATCCTTGGTTAACAATTAAGTGTTAATCTTGTGACAAATGTTTACATCAAAGTGCCTAACTTAGTTTAAATGGAAATGCAATTTGTTTCTCGAGAGCCCGAGCTTATATTTTTATTTTCGGATTTACACAGTTTTAAGTCGTAAATCAAACATGAAGATGGATTGCAAAATCAATTTACTATAAAATAATATCTTAAAATAATTAATTGCAATTTAATGTAATTGAAATAAGTATTGATTTGTTAGAAGGTCCATACTTCGTATGACTTGTAAGCTACTTTGATATCAAGCTAAGTTAAAGCCCATTGTTCGGCTATACAATTCACTGATGCATCCTCTGTTGATCTGTTTCCATCTAACCTTTTTTTTACATATTGATAAATGTTGTGTGCAAGTAACATTACATTGCAAATATATAATTGGCATTTCTTAATTTTTCTATTTGTATGCGATTAATGAGATTGTTATCAAAATCCTCTATGTCGAAAAAGTCCAGAAAACCAGAAACTTCCAAAATCATATTTATTCTTTCGAATTTCTTAATTCTGTGTGAAAACTATTCTTCAATACAACTGATCACTTTTTTCAAAATTCATAATTTAATCTCCAATTAATTTGTTTTTTTAATATATATGTGTATATATTGATTCTCTCACAAAAAAATTATTCAGATTCTAGAAGATTACTAAGTTTTCCTAATTTGATATCTTCTAACAGAAAAAAAATCCTTTAAGCTTTTTTATCGGTTTAAGCAAAACCTCCATTATATATCTCTCTCTTTCTACAGTTTTAAAATTGTTTATAATAAAAATAATTTAAATGTAACATTATGTCTATGCAACTATACAAATTATTAATTTTAAATTCGTATAATGATTTTTCAACCATTTTATGCTATAACGTTCTTTAAAATCGTCCCTAGTCCAACAATTTAAAACCACGTTTTTCTTCCGAGAAATTTACTAACATTTCTAAATATGTTGCCCGAATTAGCCAATATACACTACATCACATTAAAAAAGCATTATATTCACACTTAATATCGTTTAAAGTTTTTTCAGTTGTCTTTTATGCATTTCACACGCATCTATAAGACATGATTTGATAAAGTTTTCTCGATATTTTTCTTGAAATTGTTTAGTTTTGTACATAGCATTGACTGGTAATTGTGCTCAAATGATTGAGGACATGCTAAAGGTCATTACATTATTTGCTTCATCTATTCCTTTTTTTATTTTTCTTTCTCATATATCTTCATTGGGGTTAACTTGATTATATCCATGTAATCTGAACGTACCACTGAGAATCAGATGTGAATCATAGTACAAAGAAAGAAACATAAAGACATTGATCATAACTCTCAAACATAAATCCTTTTTATCCGCATTCAGTAGATAGTGATTTTTCAAGAAAATTATACTCTTTCGCATCCTGCAGTGTTCAGTGGCTGAAGAAATATAAGTAATACATTGTCCAAGCGTGTAATTAAGGATATGGGTCTTTTCTTTGAAATCTTGAAAAGCCATAAAAATACCAAACGGGTAAACAAAGATTGCTCTTAGCTTTTGCTTAACCTGAGTGTGGATTATAAAATAAATATTTTTACACCAATATTTACTTTCTACTGTCCTATTATATCATACGAATTTTGGGGAGAGAGAGGCTCATTATACAGTTTTGCTATTCCCTAGTTACAGGGTTTACTGATAAGGAAATATACTTTCACTGAGATGTATAAGGGTATTTTTCTTTTACTTAAGAGCGTTTATAAAGTACTAAATTGTTAAAAGAATCTGTATGCAATTATGAAAAATAGCTATAAATTATTTATCATACCCAAAGGTATTAGTGTTTTAAACTGAAAAAGAAACATATTTATAGCAAAAATAATTTAATTCATTAGTAGTAGAAAAGTTGTTACTGGAAAAAAATACAATGCAATAAATAATTTAAAAATGTGACTTTATTTAAAAATTTCAAAATTGCATGCCCGATTTTGAGATTATAATCTCAATACATATCTTATATAATATTTAACTCTTGTAAAAAAGATTGCATATTTAGTTTAAGGAAACTATTCTGACAACTTCAAGATTAATCTAAATGCATTAAAAATACTCTACATATCTAACATTGGTATATTCCAATGTGTTTGTTGTAATATGTTACTTTTAATGCTTTTTTAAACAATTAAATTGTGACTGATTCAATTCTTCACTAACCCTTCACAGTTCTGCCCTTACACTGAAACATTTTACATCTACTGACAAACTAAGAGTTTTATAGTAAAAGAATCTTCAATATTTCTGAAAGTGAAACTATTTCCCAGCTCAATTTGATAAAATACAAAGTGATGGAGATTATCATAAAAATTAAGGAACAAAATAGAGTTCAGATTTCCATTCTTTTCCTGAGACAAAGTATCCTGTAATTTGTTAGCAATACCATTCTTAAAACTTATTATGGCTATTAATATCATTATAACAAGTATACTGAAATACCATACTTGATATAGTTCAGCTATGCATTAGAACCTATATTTATTTCATAATTTCCAAACATTACAGTGTTCTTAAATTTTTTTAAAGAAAAGTCATTTTAAACCCTTATGGAAGTAACCTAACGATAAATAGCAGTTTTAATTACCAATTGTGAAAATAAACTGAATTAATTTATTTCCTTTTCTGAATAAATTCTAAAAATTGATCTACTACTTCTAATTAAAATGTTGCGAAATACTTTACCTTTTATTTAACATGGAAGCCACTCTAGAGCATTAACTGCCTTGAAATGTCTTCCAATCTAATATTTTTCTATCCTAGAGAACCGAAGCCACAAACAACTCAGACATTACACATCTATTTAAATTTAAATTTAAACTAGTAATTTAATAAACATTAAGAGGAAAAACAATTGTATACAGAACAAAAAAAATCGTTACAGATATAAAAAAAATTTTGATATAAAAATTCCGTGTGGGATATTTCTAACATTTCCGTCGTGTAAGGTCTGCAGTCTATTTATTATTTTTCCCCTAAAGTAGCAGAAATACTTCATTGAACATTATTCTGAGATTTTTAGCTGAATTGTTCTATATACTCATATATTAAAAGAAATTGAATCTATGTTTTCTTTAATTGAAATGCATTTATTAAAGTAAACGACTATGCAAGAGTTTAGTGTATTTAAAATAACATCTCAATAGTCACTTCTGGAGTTGATAAAAATTATGTATAAAATACTATTTTATAAAATATTTCACAGTAAATTGATTTTTTAAATTTTAGGCTACAGTGGGCAGTAATTTTTTTTTAATTGGTTACACACATGCTCCAAATTTTGACTGCCTGTGTATATAATTTATAACTAAAACCAAATAAAAATTTGGTGAGAAAAAAAAAATAAGTAGTTTTAAAGAAATTTAAAATTAAAAAAAATAACGATAATTTAAAAATTTCAAAACGTTCCAATGCATTATGATTTTTTTACAAAAATCATATTTTTAACTAATTTAATTATTTAAACATTTTTTTACAAATTTATGCATGTAATGTAATATTTTATATGATAAGTTATAAAATATGAGTAAACGCAAAATTTTACATGAAATTTTCAAGAATTTCAATGACTTTATACATAAAAAAATTAAATTTTTTCTTTCACCCTATCACTATTACTACAATGCATCCAAGGAGTTATAATTTTATATTAGAAGAATACTCTTTAAAAGTTTTGTTATAATCTAAAAAAAATTGCAACTCATGGAACATTTTAAATTTTGGTTTGTGGTGCATACAGTGATAAAAATTTAAAAATAAGCTGGAATTTTCTAAAAATATCAAAAGTAAATTAGCAGAATGTATTTAATTATTATTTCATCTCAGCCGGATACTATATTATATATTTCATAAATCATAATCAGTAAAAGGAAAGTATTTCAATAGGATTAATTTACAAAAATTCAAAACAGTTTCAAGGTAAATTTTGATTTTGAGAGAAACAAGCTATAACAAAGAAAATAACTTATATTTAAAAAAAAATTGAAGATATATATTTATAAATTTGAAAAATGCTAAGATAAAAACATAACATATGTGTAGAATATATATACTAAATGTAAGATTCTGCAATATTTATTGTAACAGTCACATTGACACGTAATATATGTAGTGATAAAAATTGAAAAATAAGCTAGATCTTTCTAAAAGTATCTAAAGTAAATTAGCAGAATGTATTTCATTATAACTAGATAATATATTATATAGTCCATTAATCACAATGAGTAAAAATAAATTATTTCTACGATTAAATTATAAAAATATAAAACAGTAAAAAAATCAATAACACATAAAAAGAAAAATGATTGCTAAGTCTCATAAAAAAATTTATATTGCTTTGGCAACATAAGCTACATTTTATTAGTGGTATTTCTTTTCCTTTTCTCTTTTTTTCGTAGAAATGTTTTGATGAATGCGTCGTATATCTTGTCTTTCAGCAATAGTCAAATAAAAACTGTCTTTTAGATATGAGTCCTCCTTCGATTCAGGAGATTTTACGTAACCCAAATTGTGCTTTTCGACGGCATTTGTTACTGCAATTTCCGGCCTCCTTTTAGAGACCAATACCTCTATTGAGCATTTTCGCCAAATGCAGCTATGCAGACTTTCATTACAATTTTGCGTCCTGCCACCTACGAATCTTTCAAGAATGGTATCGGAAGCAAAACATAGATATGCAGGCATAATTTTTTCCACTACTTGTTACTACAAGAAAGTTCTCATGGAGCTATGTGGCCCTGGGGTTTCACCTTTGGCTATTGCTCTTTTATAAAAAGAGCATGGAAACGAATCTTATTTGGCAAACACTCTAATTGACCGTCTCCACATAATTAGTGCAACATGCATCTCCATGGTTCCAGAAGTTCCATCGAAATTTTTAAAACACTCACCCGCATGTCCATTTTGCCATTTGTGAAACTCCGCACTATAGACTCTTTTATTTCGACAAGTAATAACATAATTATGACAGTTTTTCGACAAAACTTCAAAATCAAGGACAAGTCCACTAGGGGCATCTATGATTATTCCTAATCAAAGGTTAGATGTATGTCCTCGATTTACCATGTACCGTCAAATGACACACTCACATCAATGATTTCCGGATATTTTAGAGAAGAATCAACTTTTATGTGATCTTCTCTAGATGCTTGTCGAGGCATTTCGAGCATTATTTTCTTCACATCATTGTTTTTTTATGGATACGCTGTGCATGCAAATGTTTTTCTGTCCATTTTTGGCATTTTGAGCACAGATGAAAATGTTTCCAAAGCAGCATGCTCTCTGCTTATGGATATGAAGGCACTAATAACTTGGGGGTTAATATCACAGGCATTTCTGGACACCTCTTGGAAATTTGCATACATTCTTCCATAAAATTCATGACATGATTCACATAAAAGTTCCTTCTTTGTAGAATATCCTATGGATTGGTGTTGTTTTATAACAAGGGCACCGTTTGTACAATATTAGCAAGGAACTTTTTGCACTAATTCAGAAAACGCAGCCTTGTGTGTGAAAATATAGCTTGCGTCAGGTTGGGAAGATGCATTTGGGTCAGGTAAAGGATGTCTCTGCAATATATTACTATTTTTTATCAACAGTTTCAGGAGATTTATGCCATCGCTTCTTGCTATTTCTAGATAACATATCCCTCCTTCTGCTAAGATGACCTTTAGGTTTTCAACACTGCTGGCCACCGTAAAAGCAACACCCTGAAAGAAGCATCCTAATAACATGAAATTTACAACACGCATTAGCGAATGTGAGATATGCAAATGATTAGAATTTCAGCGCAGACACACATCACGCATGCCTGTGGCGTCACCTCAAAGCGCTATTTAAGGCTTAGAGATTTCGACGATTTCAAGTTCAGCAATTGTGTTTTCTTGTGGTTTTTTCAAAAAATGATCAGTTATGTCTCGTAGAAAACAGCGATCAGCTTTTGATCAAGTATCCGAGTTCGACAGAGGAAGGATAGTGGCCTACCGAGATTGTGGATTATCTTTCAGGGAAATCGGTAGTCGTGTTGGACGAAACCAAACAACTGTAATGTGGATATGTGACCGTTGGAGGCAGGAGGGTACAGCGGACCGACGTGGTCGATCGCCTCCACCTCAATGCACCACTTCAAGTGAGGACAGGCAAATTGTGCACATGGCAGTGACGGATAGCTCAGTAGCATCACAAACCATAGCACAACACATTGAGTCTGTAACGCATCATTCAGTGTCTGCACCATTCGACGCCGTTTACAGCAGAGTGGTCTATCCGCAAGACGTTTATTGCTTGGTTTACCCTAGTCGCAGAACCACAGACGTCTCCGCCACCAATGGTGCGATGAAAGAAGGATGTGGGCGGCAGAATGGAATGAAGTTGTCTTTATTGACGAGTCACGTATCTGTCTACAACACCACGATGTACGGATTCGAGTCTGGAGACACCGTGGTGAGAGGATGCTGAACAGCTGCGTTATGCACCGCCACACTGGTCCTGCACCGGGTATTATGGTATGGGGAGGTATTGGATATTACTCTCTCACTCCTCTGGTACGCATTGCCGGTATATTTAATAGCCAGCGCTACATCTCCGAGGTGTTGGAGCCAGTTGTTTTTCCTTACATTCAGAGCTTGGACACAGCCATATTTCAACAGGATAATGCTCTACCACACGTGGCACGCATTGTCCAAATGTTCTTTGTCAATTACCACATTGATTTGCTTCCCTGGCCGGCTCTCTCTCCGGATCTTTCGCCGATGGAAAACATGTGGTCCATGTTTGCTCAACGATTGACCCAGATTACACCCCCAGGTGCCACCAAATCAAGTTTGGCAACGCGTGGAAACTGCTTGATCTGCTGTACCCCCAAGAACGCATCCAAAATCTCTTTGAATCAATGCCGAGGCTTGTGGCAGCGGTGATCTCCTACAATGGCAGCTACTCTGCTACTGATTCTGGCAGTAACCATACTTCACAGAAGTCTATAAACTTAATCATTTGATACTTGGTCAAAATGTTATCTACAAAATAAATTTTGTTGTGCCATATCTTTCTTTCTTGGTGTTGCATTTACGGTCGCCTGCAGTACATATCTGGATGACATTAGATCCAAAAAAATAATTTTAAACAACAAATGCAATTTAAAATTAGTCTTAGCTCTAAAAAGAACTTGTTGTTTTGGTAAAATATATATGAAATTTTCTGAGTAAAACTGAACTAAAAATGGAAAAGCAAATTTGAAGAAACTGTAAACAAATAATGCCAATTTTGGTCTCTGATACAGTGAAAACAAGGTGTTGCCAACCTGAACTTGATAAATTAGTTTCTTAAAAAAAATAGCGAGACTTTGTCTACAGTCAATAAAAAATTCTTCCTTTCATAGTGTATGACAGCTGCGTTAGCATGACATTAGAAAATGTAAGCAAAGAGTCGAGGTCATGAATGACTAATTCGAAACTTAACTCAGTAAAAAAATGCATAAAACCAAAATTGGTTTGGGGTATGATAGAGAGGCTAATATAATATTAAAATCAGTAAAGCAAAGAGTCGTGGTCATGAATGAATAATTCGAAACTTAACTCAGTAAAAAAATGCATAAAACCAAAATTGTTTTGGGGTATGATAGAGAGGCTAATATAATATTAAAATCAGTAAAGCAAAGAGTCGTGGTCATGAATGAATAATTCGAAACTTAACTCAGTAAAAAAATGCATAAAACCAAAATTGTTTTGGGGTATGATAGAGAGGCTAATATAATATTAAAATCAGTAAAAATTTTGTTTCGATATTTTGGTCAATTTTCTACATTTTAACTGCACACTGTAGCCTTAAATTGATGGAGTATAATTGATAAAGATAGCCATTTTACGCGCAGTAGTTGGGGTGCATGTTTATTGCCTGTGGTTTTAGTAAGCCGCAAATAACAATATTAATATATGCTCCATTTTATACTATCCCAACATTTAAACAATGTATGTGAGTAATTCCGATTTTTCATGAAATTAATCAAAATTTTACCTTCAGTCGATAATTATAAAAAAATGTTTTTATTTTTTTATGAACCAATCCTTTATGAAGGATGGATTAATATGTGTTCTGAACAGAAGGTATTGGCATTCATCCGATTAACAGATAATTTTAAATTTTATTAAACTAATATTAAGACACCAGGATGCTTAGGAATGATAATTACTTTGTGAGGTAGTCATGGTAAAATTGATCTCTTCTGAAACTTGTGATAAAGAGCACGATTGTATATTAATATTAGCGTTTTTAACTTAGATATACTTTGCAATTTGAATAGCTGTAAAATTCAATACATAACGGTAATAATTATGCTTTGTTTAAATATAATTTTCAATCAATACTTATACACCAACATACATCATCCTTTTGTGGAAAACTTCTAATAAAAAGGCAATTTAGTTCTCTGTTCCTACTGTAATAACTACACTACTAATTTTTTACTTTAAGAGAAATGTGCCATTTATCTTCTTGAGAAAAATAAAGCCCATTTGAGTTCATACATAAGTGATGTATAAGCAGAGTAATGAAAGCTAACCAAAGAGTAAATGATAAATCACATTTAAAGTTGAAAATAAAGTAGAAATTATCGCTGACACGATACAAACAAAGAAAAATGCGTTCATTCTACCGCAAATGAAAATTCCAAAAACACCGAAAATACTAACAAGAGGGCAAAGAGAACAAGAAGACATTTTCAAAACAGAAAACAACTTTTCTCTGCTTGGATATTTTGTTTTTTCCGTAATTTACAGGCTTTTAGCCACAAATCTCCTGCGTAATTATGTATGTGGCTTCTTCGGAAAATTGCAAACGAGCATGCTTCAAGCTATTAGTTGGTTTTAGAAGCTCAATTGAAACATTACTTTTGGGGATAAAACATAGATAGCAGTTGTTGCTTTTATAAAATGCTGTAGTCTGCTTAAACTTCCTGATGAAGTGGGGATTGTATTTGAAGTAATTTTTCCTTCTGTTAGGTTGCTTTCTGTTACTATTTTGTTCATATTTTAAAACAAGAAGTTCGAGTTAAAATTTCATTACTTTTTCAAACATTTTCGAAGAGTTTTAATTCTTAATAATGTACATTGGTTCATAAAAGAAAGGTTTTATGCATACATGAACAATATAACAATCGTAAGAGAATTGAAATGCTTTTATAATGTGACCATAAAAATAAGAAAAAAATTCCCATTAAAAAAGAAACTGAAATATTACTTTAGTTTACTTCTATTTTATTTATTTCTAATATGTATTGAACGCGTGGATATAATGCTATTTTTGAGCCGATAAGCCTGACTGAATGGAAACATCTAATATTCTACTTTTCAACTATAAAAAAATTACATTCACTGATAATTTGTTCATCTATAAATATAGAGAAAAATTTTCAATTTACTTAAACCTGGTGGCCGAGTGGTAGCGTGTCACGCTTCCACAACATATGACAGGGGTTATTTCCTTCGGTTGGGCAAGGCCAAATCAGCCTTTTATCCCTTCATTGGGTCAACAAATGAGTACCACGCTTGCATGAGGACTAAACACTGGGGCTTTTGAGCCAGACTGAACATCTGTTAATGCACCTCAACACCCTCAAGGTCACGCATACTGAGATAGAAACTTGACCCTCCTGGGCTGTTTCGCCTCCGAGATTAGTTTAGTTTATTATTTATTTAAATTAGTATTCAAAAAGTAAGCAAATTACATATTACGTTATTTAGTAAATATTTTGCGAATTTCAAAATTAATATTATTATTATTAAGTTTGAAAATAATAGCCCCACCCCACACTTGTGCACTACAATAGATTAAAACACAATTCTAATAGATGAATTTGAGTTCATTTCCACAGATATATAACTCAAAACTAATTATAACACAGAAGCGAATAAATACAAAGATAAACGAAAAGGGAAAATAATGGGAAACTTTTAAAACGAAAGAAAAAAATTAAATGCAATAAAAAATAAAGATTGAAATATTTTTATGAGATCTGCACAGATGTTCATGTCCAATAATAAAGGGAGAGAAAAGCAAGGATGAATAAAGGAGATTAACAAATAAATATAGAATATTAGGATTTGAAAAGGAGGTTAAAAACAAATAAGTATTGAAACTGAATTTAAAATATGAGAAATTTAAATAAAAAATAGTAAAGTAAAATTTAACCATACACAAAAATAAATTAAACTAGCACAATAGATCAAATTATGTAAGACTAAGAGGGAAAAATCATTTTCTATTTTTTGCAAAATAATGCATATAATTAATACTAATTGAGTTTAACTGAAAAACTTGCATTAATCTCTTTATTCCTTCTTAAAATAATTTGATATCATAAAGAAACAGTTGGTGAATGTTTTGTATTCTACATTCAATTTCGGTGAGTAAAAAGTAAAGATTTATGCTCCCGTTCTCAATATCCGTTATAAATTTAATAATATATAAATAAATGGTCAAATTCATAAATAAAGTGGATAGATCTAGTATTTTCAAAGAAATATATATATATATATATATATATATCCCTTCTTCAAAAAACTATTGAAAACTTTCAACAATAATTAGAAATAGCTTAGAGATTGCCAGAGTCACAAAGGATATGATAATTTTTTCCATGCACGGCTTTCACTTCGAGGACCTTTTTTAATTCTATTTATATTGATGATGTGATTAGGGTTCTACGTTTAATTTATGATAAATATGAATTACATAATTAAATGAAAAAGGAGAAATTTAAAATTCTTGTTAATCTTGCATTACAAGAAAATTTTGTTGCATTTAATCAGAATCTTTGTAAACACATCAGAGGACTAACTCAGGGTGATCCTGCTAGTAATTGTTTTGCTGACTTGTATTTACATTTTTTGAAATTGATCATATTGTTAATGAATCTCTTTCTCACTTTATCGTTATATATACGATTTAATAATTTTTGGTAAAGATTGTGAATTCACATAACAAATATTATGTTCTACCCTGAAAATCTCAACCTTCTTAAAACTAACTTTAACTCTAATATGATTGAATTCCTAGATTTAGACTTGCATCTTATTGACAATGTAACATTTTTGACAAAACAGATTCTTTTTGTTTCCGTGCAATTAAAATTCCTGTATGGAACAGTAATTTGCATCTATCAATTTACAGAAATATGGTTTTGTATGTTTTACATAGAAATGATAACTGAACTACCAACAAAATTGATAAATTTAATAATATCAGGAAATTCTTCCAATGCTGCTTAGATCATGACTATCCTTTTAACTTCTTAAGAACTTATGTTCATCATAAATACATTAATCGTCTTGCTACTTCGGATTACATAACTACCTCACAACAATAGGATCTCAAAGTCAGCATATTAGTGGTTTTGCTGTGAAGATTCTGTTTTAACACTCTTCTCACAGTTTATATTTTTTCCACACCATTCTTAAAAATCTTATACATTGAAAAATTTCTACATTTTTGACAACCAACCAAATTTCGACACTTTTGACAACCAAACAAGTTATAGCCTAACAAATTTGATTGCCATCTCTCTTGGCGTTTATCCTTACAAGCTGGTTTAAAGGATGTGGTTATGTGTAATTTGGATTTTTATCACAATGAATAATAGATTTTCATTGGTTTCAAGACTGTTGGATCTCTTGGAAAAAGCCCTGTGAGCAGAACTTTTCAAAAATTTTTTTGAAGAATCTTTTATTAGGTAATTATGTTAGTAATTTTCTGTTTAAAATTTTTAGGATAATTTTTTGCTTAATCATAGTTAGTTCTAATTTCATACCTTCTGTGAGATTTTTATACGTTGAAATTTTATACTTTAAATTTCCATTTATTTTATTTTATTTCTCGGTTTTTCCTACCGAGTTACAAAGGGGAATGTTGGCGCCTTCAAACTAGTTTAACCCCACTTATTCGGTCCTAAGTCCGAAATTACTTTTTGACTCGCTTGGTTCTTATTTGTATTTCATTTTTATACCTTCTTTAGATTCCATCTTCCTGTTTTGTTAAGTTATTTCTTGTTATGTTCTTTATTTTCTGCTTTTTGTTTCTATAGTATAATTTATAAATTTCTTATGTACATATATATATATATACTAGCTGGCCTGGCCACGCATTGCTGTGGCTTCGTTTTAATACGTTAGTTCAATATTATCTTAAGCTATTCAATGCAGTCAAACTAATCTTCGTGTATAATTTTGGAGGGATGAAATAAAGAATAAATCAACAAATTGTTTTAATTTTGAATTCCATTCATCTCCTATTTGAGTGTAGTATAATGCATGAATTACTAACGAAGTCAATAAGTAACAACATATGAAGATTTAATTTTATAAATGTGGTAAATAACGTTGATTCTTTGCAATTTTTAAAATTATTTTTATCTTTTTAAAGTATAACAACAAATAATTTTATATAACTAATCGCTAATCGGTGCAAAATATTTTTCGGTAACCCATATTTTGCTAACTATATAGATTCAACGATTTCCGCACACGTGAGCATGTAAAATCTAGTTACCCATTCGAGAAACATGAATTTTCCAAGTCCAAGCCTTAGATAAATATTGTTTGGGTATTAGATTAATTTATGGTCATCTCGAAAGCCAAGCGAATCGGGAACTGAAGCCTTTTGTATGATATTATAGATTCTGACGGTATCAGTGGAATACGGGGCAACAGATTCCATAGTAGCAGAACCGAATTTTCGTTTAAACTTTATAGTCAAAATGTTTATTTCAAGAACTTCCCGTTATAATTCTTTTGATGATCAAACGTGAACCGTTGCATTATCTAGGTGAATTTAAAATACGCAAACAATAACCAGGGAACCAACCGAATATTATGCTGTGACATTCCTGATACATCTAGAGAACTCAAAAACTCGGTTGGAAAATTTACGGTTTTGTTTTCATCAACAATAGTGTCGATTCGTTTAAAAGGCATTCGATTAACTGGCAACATCCCTGTGTCTGGAAGTTAATTTCATCACATTATCAACATTTTTTCTGATTAAGTAACAAGATTACACAGGCATTAATTATCTAGATAATTATACAGAATATCCGGAAAGACACTCTCAATCCGTTCCTTTTTGCCTAAAGAACATTACAGAAATCGTCTGGTTATTTCATGTATTATGTATTAGGATGAAGTCTACTTCACCATTTCCAATATCCAGTAGTTGGTTAGGAAATATTTGCTCAGATTGATCATCTTGCAAATGCACTCGCGTGTTTATGGCAGTATAAGTTTTTCCACGTTTCACCATAAAAAGGCTTGTTTTAAACAGGCGTTAATCTCGTTAGGAAAAGTAGAGCATGTAATGGCTGTTAATGTTTGTCGGAAATCACCAGATAGTAATACAACAGCAACACCGAATATTTTCTTGTTGTCATTTAAATCTTGCAAAGTTCAATGTAATGCTTTGAATGAATGTTTATGGGACATGGTACACTTATCCTTGATCATGATTGAATGCACTTTAAATACTGTAGCCAATCCACTCTTTTTTTTTCAATGGTACACATTGCATTTTGTATGTTATGAATGCACAATGACAGCTGATACGGAATGTACAGTTCCCCCCCCCATCTAACAAAGTGACAACAATGCCCGAAGATGCAATTTCCTATTGCAATCATATTTTCGCACGACTGCACCTGAAAGTTTAGTTGCTATAGGGAATGAAAATCCGGAGGTGGAACTGGAATGCAAAGCCGCTTGACCTCATTCCAGCTATATCCAAAAAATTTACGGAAGCTTTTGAAATCCGTATCCAGGTTCTTTTTCCCACTCCGAGGTGCACTCTGTGCCAACTTTGGACACCCCTGCTCCTGTATGTTTAGTCTCCGAAGGGGGACATTACGGTCGGCCGGCATTATCCGGCAAAGTTACGGGAGTAAAGTTATGGAGTTCTTAAATAATCCGAATTCAGATTATTCTTGTTTCCCATCCAGAAAAACTTCAGAATAATATTTAATTCCACAGACACATGACCCTTGCCACATTTTGCGATTATTCTCTTACTTGAATCTGACAACGTGTTTTCCGGATTTTTCACATTTCCGGCAATAAAAAAATTATGGCGTGATTAATTGAAATAAAAACCATCCTATGTTTTAAGTTGGACGAAATGACACACAGTATGAAAAATTAAATTAGGATTGGTTGAGTAGTTTTGGAGTCCATCGCGGACAAACACTGTGAAATATATATATATATATCACGTTTTGGAGTAATGCTTAAGATTGACAGAGTTTATCATATTATATTTTATTCCAAGGTTCAGCAAAACCGTCGGTACTCCAAACCATGACAAGACGAGATCTCCTTCCGCATTGATCAGCAGCGAGTGAGTCGGTAGTACACGTGTTTCTTTTTTAGTCCGGCGAAAGTAGCAATCAAAGTTCTTATACCGGAGGTGGGTTGAGTGGTCCTGGTATGAAGTTTACCCAACTGACACTTGAAGGGCTGGAGATTCATCATATATATATATATATATAATCCAAAAACTGTATACAAAAATAGCTATAAACCAAAATATAACAATTCAAATACACTAGCAAACTCTTGGCCATAAGTACCGAAATTGCGAGTTTAAACAAAGTTTTGTGGAAACTATTTAAAGACGCTGTATCAAAAACTTAAAGATGTTAAAACTTATCTAGTGAACACAACATTAAGTTAATATTTTCCGGTAATACAAAAGCAGTATTAGCAGAACTGCATAAAAGTAAAATTAGTAAGTTAAGATAAAATAAAAGCAAGTATATATATATATATATATATATATATATATATACACAAATTTAGAAACCTTGATATAAAATTTCATGGAAATAAAAGGATTTACCAATGCGAATTAAAAATAATTAATTTTATAAAACATGTAGCGCCATTAATTAGGTAACTGTATGATTAATTAAAAATAAATAAATAAATAAAACAAGCCAAATTCAAATATTATTACATTTTAACATTTTACTGAAAACCATTCGGAATATAATTGTAGAGAAAATTAGTAGAGTATCGTGTTCATTTCAACGACTAATAAGGGTAGAGTTATTAATTTTTTAAAAAAATTAGATTTACGCTAACTATTTTTTTATTATGATAAATACAGTTCAAAATAATATCTCTCTATATGTAAAGAAATTGAAATATTATTATTCCAATAAGGCTCAGCAAGAATGTATAAAATCCAAATTATCTCTTTCATCACAAATATTACTATGCAATTAATAGTTCTTAATATACAATGATACATATAAGTAGTTAGTTGTAAATGAATTATTAATTTTAACAAGGTTTCAGTAATCACGATAGAAGTTAATATTGAGATTAAATTTAATATTTTTACCAAAAAAAATTAAATCAGCTTTATATCTAAAAATGTAATAGCCATTATTAATAATATATTTATATGCGTAAAGATGTAAATATAAATTATCCAAACTATTGCTAGCAGGGCAACCTTGTTGCAAAACTTTAATTTGTTTGTGCAATGCTTCATTACAATTAATGTAATTTTCTTTTAATATTTACTCTGATAGTGTTCTAGATTTGTGGAAATGAATAGTTATGAATAGATTATAATTACAGTAATTTTCTGAAATTAACTTAATAATATCATTGATATCAATGGAATTGAATAGAACCTCAAATTAAAAACTATAAACTGAATAATTTTTGCTTATTTTTTTAAAAAATCTATAATATTTTTGTTTTTAGTAATGCGTTAATATTTTCTTGTGGATGAAGTTCTGTAGAATAGTATGCAATATTTGAACCTGTAGTAGTGATATATATTTTAAAACCATTTGTTAAAGCTCGAAATTTAATAGGATTTTAATGAAATTTAGTTGTTAAAAATATATAAGGATTCCTAAATTTAGGAATGCAAATACCGAATTTTTTATATATAGCAATAAGGCACAATTATTACTTTCTATATGTATCAAGTCCCAATTTTTTTAAGATTCATTGTTAAAAAAGTGTTCACACATTTAGTATATCACTCGTATTATAAAAGTGATTACAGATTATGGCATAATTACCAGGAAAATTAACAATCTAAACAATAATAAAGTTTAATTGCAAACCATACATCAACTGTTTTACATCCTTATAAGCAAGATCGGAGTTACATTGGTAATTAAATTTCGCCAAGTCTTTTAATATATTGTATTTAAATTCATCAAATGCTTCTACAGGCAATCCATATTTAACCACAGATTTTGTGAAAAACGTATATTTATAATTTTAGAAACTTTTATAACTTTGCCACATAATGCCGGGTAATCCAAATGACACCTTCTAGGGAATAAACTTGCAGGCTCAGGGACATCGAAAGTAGTATGTGGTTGCTTCAAGAAGCCGGAAAGGAGAATCTGAAATCAGATTTCGGAAACTTTAGAAACATTGTCGGAATTAGATGGAATTCGTTCAAATCGTGCTTCTGGATTTTCATTCCTTCGGGCGACTTAAATTGCAATCGCTGGGGTGTGGAATGAAATCTGAAATTAAATTTAAGGAGGCGATAGTTTTGTTGCATAATTCTGGACGATTGCCGACGAACTTGCAGACATTGGAAAGCAATCAGAGGGTCCTGGACTATTTCTGGACTACCGATCTGAATACTTCCAATCCAATTCAAGGAAATCCCATAATTATGTCAAAATAATGTGAAACGAATGTATTTTACGTGAACCAAGGCAGAGGCTTTCCTTAAAATTCCTGGGGTATGAAAAATGCTTTCCTGGTGTTTTTCTGGGTGGGGCACAAGAATCTGACATCGTATTTTAGAATCTCCAGTAACTTTGCCGGATAATGTTGGTTGGCCGTATTCTCCCCTTTAGGAACTGAACTTTCAGGAGTAGAAGGGCTGAAAGTGGGCACTGGGTTGGTGGCGAACGAGAATCTGGATTTGGATTTCAGAAACTCCCGGAACTTTGCTGGATATTACCAGGATGAGGTCGAAGAGATTTGCGTTCGAGCCCCACGTCTGGAGTTTCATTCCCTATAGCGACTAAACTTAGTGGCTTATCCCTGCGAAAATACGATTACATTGGTAATTGCATCTTTAGGCATTGTTTATTAGATTGTGAACTAACTGCACATTTAACATTCAAGCTGACATTTTTTTTAAACATTCATAAGAAATCAGACGTTATGTGTACCATTACAAAAACTCTATTGACTACGGTATTGCAAAGGAGTTGAATCATAATCAAGAATAAGTAATTGTACCATTGCCCATAAACATTCAATAAAAGCATTGCATAGAACAATTATTAAGCGCTAACGAAAGATATTCGGCCATAATTTCGTACAACTCTTTGGTGATTTTCGGCAGACATTCACTGTCTTTCCTCGTTCTAACCTTTCTTACGAGATTAACACTTGTTTAAAACATGTGGTAACCTAGAACTTCTTGAAGCAAATATTTTGACTGTGTAAAGATTAAAGGAGAAATCGTCCTGTTGCACGTGTTAGACTGGTACCCTCAGAACCTCCAATACCGTTCAGAGGCTTTGATTTCCGATTCGGTTGGTTTTCGCAATGACCATAAATAAATCCCAAATCCCAAAAAGTTCATTTCATGCTTGGGCTTATAAAATCCATGTTTCTCAAATGGGCAAAGTTATGCCACATATTCACGTGTGGGGAAAACGTCGGACCTATATTTGAGTTACCAAAAGACGGGTTACCGAATAATATTGTGCACCGATTAGTAACTAGTTATATTAAAATTATTTATTACTAGTCATTACCCACCCACTTCGCTGGGTATTTGATAATGTTTTGTAAATATATACATTTTATAGGTGTATAAATTATTCATATCTAAGTCCTAGCATTAGGGATTCGATTGTATTGAAAAATATACTTATACCTGTAACTCTCGCCTTTTGAAAAAAAAGGAAATGACTTCTAATTTGTATTTCCTAATAATCTCTGAAATTTAAGTATAGAATGATTTTTGCCCTTTCGTAACCCTATTACCAAATGGATTCCCACAAACCAATTTTTTGTGGAACTCTACTCCATAAAATGAACATGCAAGCCAAATTTCAAGACGAAATCTGACCAAAAAAATCGAAATTTTTACTATCAATTATCCCAATGAGAGTCGTTTTCAAAAATAGCCGTTTTTAGCGGATTTCAATTAAACAAAAGAAAAATGCAAAACGAATTTCGTTATTATAGTCCTTGTAAATCGAAAAAAAAAGGATTTTTTTGTCACTACCTCCTAGTAACCCTCTGCTCTGCCCAGGAGTTGATTTCTGTAAAATACATTCTTAGTGGGTCCCTATTCAACAAAAACAATGCTTAAATAATTTCAAGTGTGTGGGTCTAAAAATTCAAAAACAGGGATTTTTTTTCTAAAACTCCTCTTGAACCTTCGCAACCGTCTTTGGGGGTCAATTTTCATTTTATTTTTTGTTAGAGGAGATCTATTACATGAAAAGAACTTGCCTACCAGTTTTCAAACAAGTACATCTAATATTTTAAAAACGGAAATATTTATCGATTACGCCCCTTAATATGCCGAAATAAAGCTTGGTGATTAATATTTGCGCGACCCATTTTTTAGAGGTCCTCTACTCTCCGAAAGGAATCTTCTTACCAAATTTCAAGACTGTATGTCTAATAGTTAAGAAATGGTGATAGTTATTTATAACGCCCCTTGAGCCCCCGCAACGCCACCTAGGTGTAGATTTTCACAATGCCCATTACATAGGGAATCTTTAATCCATGAAATGATTTTGATTATCATGTTTCAAGACTGTACGTCCAGTAGTATATAAAAATGGAAATAAATACATATAACACCCCTTAAGCCCCGCAATGCCACTTGGAAGTCGATTTTCCCGAAACACATTTTGTAGCGTATCTCTGTCTTATGAGATGAATCTCCTTACCAAATTTCAAGACTATGCGTCTAATAGTTTAAGTATCGGAATAATTATTTATATCTCCCCTTAACCTCCAACAACACCCCTTGGAGATCAATTTTCCCAAAATCCATTTTGTAGCGGATATTAACTTCATAAAAGAAACATGCCTACCAATTTTAAAGCAGGTAGGTCAAGTAGTTTAAAAAACAAAAATATTTATCTATTCATACCCCGCAATGCCACTTGGAAGTGCTATTTTCCCAAAACCTATCTAGTAGCTAATCTCTATTCTCTATGAAAGGAATCTATTCATAAAATATAAAAACTGGACGTCTAACAGTTTAAAAAGGGAAACAATTATCTATAACGCCCCTAAGCCCCCACAACGCCACTTGGAGTCAATTTTCACCAAATTCCTTTTTTAGCGTATCTCTACTCTATAAAGGAATCTGACTACCCAATTTCAAGATTGTACGTCGAGTAGTTTAAAAATGGAAACAATTATTTTTAACGCCCCATAACGCCTCTTACGTCTTGAATTTCGCAAAATCCGTTCTTAACGGATATCTACTCAATGAAAGAAACATGTCTACATTATTTCATGTCTGTAGGTTGAATAGTTCCTGAGATATCGTGATTAGTCAGTAATTCAGTCAGTGATTGAGTCACTTTTCTCCTTTATATATATATATATATATATATATATTATACTTTGAAATGACAAAAGTAATATTAAAAATTGCTTAAAAGCAACGTTATTCACCTCATTTATAAAATTAAATCATTATGTCTTTACTTAACTTCGTAAGTAATTCCTACATTATACTATATTCAAATAGGTGACGAATAAAGTTTAATATTAAAAATGTTATGTTGTTTAATCTTAATTTCAACTATCCGTAATTGTAAATGAGATTAACTTAATTGCATTGAATAACTTAGGATTATTATTATATCAACCTATTAAAACAAAGTCACACACACATATATATATATATTGATATGTATTGATTTTGTTGGAAATTTCAAGTTAATCTAAGTATTTTGTACGTTCAATTATCCATCTTGAAGTATTTTATTTTACACGGGCTTTTAATTTTCAGAATGCTTAGAATCTCAACGGAATGCTAAGTCATTATGCACGTAAACAGCGTTAATCGTACTGATAGTTGATTGCGTCATGGAATTGATTCTAAATGAAAGAACTTTTTAACAAATTTTTAAGGGGACATGGTTCCTAGTACACATTTGTTTAATGCAGATATTTATAAGAAATGTTTTAGATGAACCCTATATGAATCCATATTAAATATACTTTTAAAAGAAAACATTTTTTGAACAAACAGTTATTTAATGTGTTAATTTCCTTAAAAATATATCGAAAAATAAAAACTTTAAATATTTCTACAGATTTAATTATTTTTGAACAATTTTTTATTCTAATGCTATTAAAAGTTCTAAGAATTCTATGCATTTATTGTATCGTTAACAATAGTGAAACTTTTATATTTGCAACTTTCTTTTTCTTTTTGTAAACTACTATGAACAGTAAGAATAAAGATTTGCCTAAGTTTGTGAAATTTTAAAAAATAATTGTTCATCTTAATTATTATTTCATGCACAGAATTATGTAACTTATTATACAAAACAAGGACAAAAGGTTGCAAATTTTATTTTGATTGAAAGCAATCTTAATGTTTTCTGTAGATAATCATTATGAAAAATAAAATACCGAGAAAGTAAGCTTCAAACATTTGAAGGTAAAAAAAAAAATTAAAGGTCTAAAGTAGGGTATTAATTCTTAATAGAGGAGAGTTCAGAAAAATTCAGACAAGTGTAACCCAGCAAAGTGTCAGCAGTGGCAGACTTGAGCAGACTATCGGCTATCTCGTTACCATTCAATCCAATATGTGAGGGGACCCATTGAAAATATATACAGTGTCTAGGAGAGAGTCGAAGCACAATGTCCAGAATATTTAGGCTTGCGATATCGCCAACAGTTATCCAATGAGAAAGGTAGCACGGCTGTCAGTTAAAATCCAAATGTCCCTGAAGACTAGGTCAGAAGCAGTGTCAATAAATTGCATTCCCTTATAAATTGTAATAAGTTCAGATCTAAAAATAAAACAGAAGTTAATATTCCTAATCTTGATCAGGTGTCTCAATGTGCACGCCTATTCTAGAAATACTAGCGTCACCCATGCTACCATCAGTATAGATTTTTAATGCAGAATGAAAGATGCCATCAATTGTTTCCAGTGCAACCAATGCATTAAATGCTGGTGTACCAGACCTTTTACACACCCTGGCCATTAACTCAGTCTGGAAATGTATTCGAATCAGAGTCAAACTTAAAATAGGAAAATGGCTTTAAGGAGTGAGTTTCAACATTACCATAAAACAAGCCAGTATCAACTGCCAAAGAAAAAAGACTATGCTACTTTAATCGTCTGTTATTGATCCAAGAGTGGAGATAGGTAGAAGTTCTGTGCTGGGCGTTGTAGCTAGATAACTTATTGTAATACTTTACCAGGCTATAACTTCTTCTCATAGAAAGAGGTGATAAATCACTCTCACACAAAACAATATTATTAGGGCAGCTATTACGAAGGCCAGTAATTATTCTTGCGGCACTCAGTTGCACTCGTTCAAGTTTATTTAAGTTAGCTTTAGAAACACAAAAATAAACTGGAAAATCATATTCTAAAATCATATTCCCTAATGCTAATGCTTAATTCCCTAATGCTACTGATTACCGACCAAGTTGACAGATTGATTCTCGTTAA
The DNA here is from genome assembly GCA_019973975.1 of Trichonephila clavata. NCBI lineage: Eukaryota > Metazoa > Arthropoda > Arachnida > Araneae > Nephilidae > Trichonephila > Trichonephila clavata. Next base: position 178,248 of record BMAO01034736.1, read on the forward strand.
ATCTGTCATGGTTTAAAGTCCTTCAGACACGGTGTGAAAGTTGGAAGTGTGGTTTGCCAGTTCAGATGTCTTTCACCTTACTTTACCTTAGTTCAAAATTATGAATTCCGTCACCTGTAGCTTTTGTTTTTCTTTATAGTGCAACATTAATAAGTACTACTCACACACTCTCTCAAATAAAGAGAATTGGGATGATTCGCTTCTCGTCGAATTAACCCTCCGCTAAGCTCGCTTCAAGAAGTTCCATTCTTAAGCACGGGACATCTTTGAGATGCATCACCTCATACTTACATTGTAAGATGATTTAATAATTTTATTCATGAAATTTAAAATTAAAACCTAACGTTATATCTAAAATATTGGTATAAGGTGCAGTTTTGTTTCTGAACCTTTTAAATTTCTTTTTATCTTTTCTTTATCCTACCAATCCAAGTTATGAATTGTTACTGAAATAGTAGATGATAGATAGAAGTACCTATCTACCTATTGAAACAAATCATCCAACTGCCTTTAGGGAATAACTGATACAAAGAAAATGAGCTATGATGTTTTAAACCGGAGGGGAAAAAACAGAAATGTAGCTCCAAAAAGTAAAGAAAAAGTTTAAGGTTTACGAATGAATTCGTATATTGAAAAATTAAAATATATATGTATACATAAGTAAGAAAATTGAACTCCTCTTTGGTAACCATCTCAGTGAGGAAGACTAATTAAGCCTATAAAATAATTAAAAATAATTAATGTTGGAAGCATTTATAAGTGAATTGTATTTGTATAGATTTGGATGTGTTTGATACACACGTATATTGTATACGTCGTAATACAATATTTAAGATATAATCAGAAAAATTTAAATTTAAACAAAAAAACGCATCTCAAAAGTAATGGTTAGTTACCACTGCCACTCACTACCTATCTACATTTCGAGATCCTTTGTTGCAGGCTTCACAAATGATCTTACAATGTACAATGCAAATGAGCTTTTTGCATTTTACTCAAGAACAATTTGATAGTCTTCTTTTCTTAATTTCCTGACAAAGAGATAAATACTGCCTATTCTAAGTAGTTGGTGTTAGTTCTTCGTTTTGAACATAGCGTTGTACATCAAATAATTCTTTAATCCTGAGTCATAATGAGCAAGGCATGGGAATATTAATCTCAAGCCAACTTCGCACGATGTCTCACAGATGCATCTCAATTTCAGCAGAAAAACATCTTAAAGAATCTGTAAAATACTTTTTTAGAGTTATTGTTGTATAAAATAGAAAATTACACTTTATGTTACAGAAAAATTTTAAAAAGTAACGAAAAATTGGAAAAATATTAAAAATTACGTAGTTGGGCGCATGACATCTATCAGATTTAAGGGCCCCTTCTGCCCAAAATATGAAGCGGTCGACCACGTCTTTAGCACTGATTCCTAGTGCGATTGCTAAAAGACGGATAGAAAAAAAGGGCAAGTTTCCATGATCGTGTGGGCGTGACACCAACTTTTTTTTTATATGCATCTCTCTGAGAGATTCGCGCACCTCACAGAGAGTTAAAACATCCAGTTTCAGAAATGATTTCATAAGTTACAAAAAGTCAACCTGTTAAGGCAATAATGGTAACATCGGCAAAATGTACAAAACAGTTATACTTGCCATGTGATAAGCAATATTCTCTGATTCTCTGCAGGTGATAAAATGTTTATGGGATTGAGAAAGGTACATAAGAGTTCCCTTTACTTCTTGAAGTTTCATATTTTTCATTGATGTAGTAGCTTATCTTTTAAAAAAGTTTGTCTGTCATTTTATAAGCAAATTTTATTTTTAAAGGTTTAAATTTTTTGTAATTCATTTACATTATATTTGTTGTTATGTAGATCCATAATTCTTGAGTGTGAAATGTGGGGTTCTAAGACAAGGTTTATACCTCCGTTTGACAGAGGTATAAAATTAATACGTCAGTTCCGAATAACCTCTGTACTGAATTGGATTATGACGCTAATAAGCAATCGGTAAATTAACCAGAAATTGTTAACTTGTTTCAATTTCATATATATTTATTTAAGTAAAAATACAAAAACTAATTCAAATAGGCTATTCGCAAAATCCATCAAATAAGTGAATTTATAAAGGTCTCAGAATGATAAGGAATTTGAATAGTGCTTGTGAAAACTTTCAGAAATATTGGCTTTAATTTAACCAAATTAAAAGAAAAATGGTGCAATGCTTCTGAAAATCGTTAATTGTACAAATAACTAAAATATCTAATGTCGAACTTAAAATAAAAAACATTAAAATCCTTAGGGATAGTAAATGTAGTGCAACTTAAATGATCAACCATATTTCATTTCATAAGAACGCAAAAAATACAAAGTTAGGCTCATGAGCTTGCTTATTTCTTAAATAAATTCGAAAACCAAATAAGCTACGTCTCAGAAAAAATATTTTAGAAAATTTAAGTTAAATCAACAAAAAAGTAACATCATAAATAAGCTAATTTTACTACTCAATAAAATCAAGGTGAAAAACACAAAAAGATAACAACCATTTTCTAAAATATTTCACTCGCAAATTGAAGACCACCATAAAGCAGGATTTATGCAAGAATTGAAATCCGTTTCACAGCACACTCACTCCCCCCCCCCGTTAGCCATAATCCCATATCTCCATCACAAAAAAAAAATGCTTCCCTTCATTAAACCTGTGTCAACATTTCCAAGGTCCAATCGATCACGGTGGCCTGTGTACACAAGTCGACATCATTCGATATCGACGATGTGCATAATAAATTACGTGTAAAACTTTTCACCAATGGGAAAACAAGCAAAATATGAAAAAGTGGAGGAAGGTTAGAACCCTATTCCAACGACCCCCTTCGCCATGTCGTCACGAGTAATTTAACATTGTTAGATAATTCTTTTGGGGACGCGCAGAGAGTATAAAAAATAAGAATCTCCCAGACGAGAATGGGAAGTAAAATATTTTCTATCTTGTTGGAAAAATACGTCGGGACAAGAAAGCGAAGTGGTGTTTGTCCAATGATAAATATTCTTGTAAATTTGCATGAAAAAGTATTTTAACGATGAGGGTAAGGAAGTATGACCTTGTTAAATGTAATGAAAATGTTAGCTCAATATATTTCTTTGCCCGCTCTTTGTTGGAGCTGTCATTAGAGTGGTAAATAACTGGATTTTAAGGGAATGGCGAAATGATTGCATAAAATTATTTTAAGATCTGGATTTAATTCGGGTTGGATTGCTTGGGATATTATTTTTGTTGTTGTAAGTCCCTAAAATTTAGCAGAGCAACAAGCACCGAAAAAATATAAAATTGTTAATGAGTTGAAACAATCATGTTAGCTTTATACAGATGACGAGATTATTAGGGGAAGCTTGGCTAAAGCAGCATTTGGTACAAATTGGGAAAACTTTTTCTTTTCCCTTATAGTAAAAAAATATCCGCAGAAAACGTATGTTTTACTTTTTCCCCATTGGGCTGCATTTCAAGAATTTAGCCTTTGCAGACACGGCAAATCCCCAAACATGAGAGTGATTTCAGTTTGGCACAATCTATTGGAAGGCTAGTTACCAAATATGGACACTTAATTAATTTTCAATTCAAGTTCTTTTCATCGGATGCTAAAACTCTCTGTGGCTTAATTTTGCCTAGATTACTCGAGTCAAATTGATATTAAGCGAACTTTTTATATGCCACATAATCATATGACATGCGGATATATGATTTTCACATCTAGAAAATCTATCAACTTCATTTGAGGTCGAACCTGCAAACTTAGGCTTACGAAAGGGGTACTCTACCCCTAAACTGCAAGAGCTGACCCTTTTGTTATGGTGAAAGAATAAGAATCTTGGAGGTGAACAGGTGAAACAACCAATGCCCTAGTTCAGGAGCCCCGCAGGGTATGTCATTTTATTTTAAAATGCAATCCTTCAGAAATCGAAGGGATTGTGTTGGTTGGTGGATTTATTGATTTTTTTATTGTAGCGCTTTGAAGTAACACGATGGCTATTGCAAACGATGATCTTCTCGGTATTGAACCCCTAACAGTGGTGGCGAGGGTGGTATCAAGGATCAACCATTGCTGTCAGCTAATCTTTGGAATCTTAGGAATTAAGAAGGTTTTCTTCATGTGAGCTGCTCTTTAGGCATCTGTTCCAGAAGAGATAAGCGGCCGCGGTGGCCGATGGTCTAGGCATTGGATCATGGCTGGTGTATCATGATCCTAGATACCATAAAGACCCTTCTAATGTAGGGTGCGATGCGCATTCAATCGGTTAAACGTCACTTCCGTTGGTGGCAATTGTAGTAGTTAGGAGAGGGTGCCCTTGACTCAGGTGTCATCTGCATCATGACCATGGTTCAAACAACGCCGGACCAAATAAAGCCCTCGTGTTGCTAAATAGTGCGACGTTAATATTCTCTCACTCACTCCAGAGATAAGTCTCATCACATTGGATAACAGTTTTGGTTGGTGCTTAGCTGCCTTCATCCTGGCTCCCAATTTCTTTGAATAGTAGTATGAGATCTTTATCCCTTTCAGCCCTCAGCAGTACTGTATATGACAAATGCAAGCAGTGGTGATTTTAAATCATTTGAAACTACCATTCTCTATGTTCTCTTTCAGTCTTTTAAAATCAGCTTAGATCAAGGAACATTACCGTATTTCAATTAATAGACGAATTTTCATATTTACCATTATCAAACCATACTTTTAACATAGTTTCTGAAGAATATTCTGTGACATTTTTAAAATGATGGGTGAATTTAAAGTCAGTCATTTTCTGGCGTTCAAGAATTTCTTTATTTTTACTCTGTACTTCAATTCTCAATTCCTATAGATTCTTTATTAACAAATTGTTTTATTTTAAATTTTTCAATAAATTCTTTGATAACATTAGTTTATATTCTGCAAGATGATAAGTTTTGTATTTTCTTATTTGGTACAGATAGATCGCTCCAATTCATTTGTAGTATAGTCCTTCAATCAGTAAATGCAGTATTTATAGCAAGCGTACCAAATTTTATCTTGTAATAACAAACACTTAGTGATAAATATAACACCGAATAAATTGTGCTTTCAAACGTCCATTCCTCGCGATACGTCGAACATGTACATTGGCTGAACAGGAGTAGGGTTAAAGTAATCAGGCTTTGGTGAATAGGGTCAATAAGATTTGAAGACCGTAACTCCAGGTTTGTATAGTCGAGGTATGACTGTGTTGCTAATATTGATATTCGAATATTTGGAATCTGTTAAATTGAACAATACAAATGTTTTGATTTTAGAGTGAATTTTCTTATTCTTCACAACTTCAGATTCACATTTTAGAAGACAATATCGTTGGACTGGAGGTTATGTGAATATGATTGCTGGTCAATAGGTCAAAAACACAGTATTATAGATTATCATTAATGAGCTGTTTGCGATGAGTGAGATGATTCATTTCTATTTAGAATTTATTATTATTATTTATCTTTTAGTTAGGCAGATTTTTGGGATATTTAAATCTGAAAAGATAGATGAAATGATAGATTTTATATCTATTCTACACATTGTGGTAAGATGGAAACCATGTTCAGTAACAGCCAAATCATACTAGATTGATGGGACTAATTGATTAAGGGGACATGATACAATTCCATGTAAAATCTTCTCGTAAAAATCAGATATAATTTTTAGATAAATTGCTTTTCCTACTGAATGATAGGGTGAAGCTCAAGATTGAAAATGCGAGTTATAATTACTTTTAGTTCGTTTTATTCATTCAACTTAGATCAAGACTTTAGGTGTTGGCTTATCTTAAAATGATATAATTCAGTGTCTTCATTAAAATGCTAATTTTCTTTCTTTTATTAATGTGGAGTTTTCCTTGTTGCTGGGAGTATGCTGAGTAAGGCCGTGGGTAGCTAGTGGTTGGAAGACATCTGGACATGAATCGGAAGGAGCCTGGGTTCAGTGCGATGCCACTAAATGCTACCAGTATAAGGCAGGTGTGTCTCTGATGCAAATCAGAGGTCCAGAAGTCTTGTGGGCAGTCATGGCCAGGAACCACAGTGCAGGGGCTGGAATATTTCCCTTCAGTTCATTGTCAAAGGTGTGAAGTGGAGATAGATAGTGTCGACTCTATCATTAAGAAGTCAGACCACCTCTCACAGGCAATGGCAGCTTCATTTCTTCCCCTGCAGGAAGGGACTACGTCTGTGTAACAGTACATGAAAAATAGTTGGTCATAAACAATGCTTATTCTTCAGAACAATAATTTGGACAGAATATTTACATTTTAAGAAATTTCTTCATCCATAAAGAGTACTATGCTGAATACCAATCATGTTGCTCAAACCTTTACCAGCTTTTGGCATAGGGGTTTAACGTACATGTCAAATCAGATTTGATACATGTTCAGTGAATTTTTATAGGAGAATAGCATTTTGGTAACCTCATCACCAAGTTTCCAGGCTTCCATAAAATTATAAGTAGTTAACGTTTTATTAAATTTTGAGAACAAGAATATTTTGTATATGAATATACATAAGAGAGGCAAGAGTGAAAATCATTAAATTAAAATTTTTGTATAAATTGTACCAGTTTATGGTATGGCACAGAAATGTCATGACCTCATTACATACTGATACGTTTAATTTAACAAGAAAAACTTGCTAATGTCCTTATTGCAATTTTAGTAAAAATGAGTCTGATGATCAACGCTTTTATGCACTTGAGCCTTTTTGTAGTAATTATTTTACTAATTAATACTTTAAAACAGCCATATGAGTTCACAAGATTAAAATTTAATAGTCTACGTCTCTCATAACCTGTAAAATTATTTCTTTTGTCTCTCGTATTAACAAATAATCGTATGTCAGCTAGTAAAGGTTACAAATATTTTTATTTTCAAATTATGTCTTCTAAATTATTGATTGGAATCATTCTTAAAATAAATATCAGATGAATATTTTCATGTCCTAGAATCCATTGCATTTGACGGTAGGCCTTTTTGATATTTTCATACATATTTAGTTTAGTAAGTAAAGTATCACTATAGATTTTCCGAGATTTGGCTATATTCATTACGATATCAGATCTCTAGTCAGGTGCATATCAAGACTCCTTCTATGTGCTAGTTACATATCAACAATATGGGAGAATTAAGTCCGTCATGAGCATTCTTATTGCGCAGTTTTAAAACATATTTTGAAGGAATTGATTTTCATTATAAATATCGCTATCATAAAATTGAATTACAGCATGTATTTGTCCCATTTAATTTTCTTCCCTTTTCCAGTTTCTTTTGGTAGAATGAAACAAAACATTCTGAAATAAGCTCAGAAATGCATACACAGATATTTTGTCTAACGAGATATTTTGCAGCATTTATCTATAGATTCTGTATGTCTTGGTAGATATTCAACTGTGATTATACATCTGATTTGATAATAAAATGTATAAATATATTGAAAATCATACGTATGTTTTTAAGCCATGAGTTGTGATTATTTCAGGATGCATGATTAAACGACTATTAAATTTTCTTTAGGGTTTTGAATATTCACAAACAAACACAGTTCTAAGTAGCATCAAAATTTAAAATTTCTCAAACTAGACAATTTCCACAACATTAAAATGAGCTACTTATGTTTTAGACATAGAATAAAGTTGCACGTAATTGTATAATAATATCCATATTTCAAATTAAAGAAATAAAGAATCGCATTTCAGATATATTTATTACCTTACATATATATATATATATCTCTCATATAAATATTACTAAAATATACAAAATAGTTTTAAACATAAAATAACAAGACATGATGAAGGAAGTCTAGCCACAGTAATTGCTATAGCAAACTCTGGCAAGGCTCTGCAAGATTGCAGGTTTAAACAAAGTTTGTGGCTAATGGCTTCTGCTCCCTGTTATATTACTGGCAGGTCATAGGAAAAATAGAATGTATCAAGAAGAGCTTAACTATTAACCTGACAACACCAGAATCTATTAGTATAAAATGATAATAATACCAAGCCTTTAATAATTTACTAGAATATATTGGGTCAAACCTAAAATAATTAGATGGAAATGGAGACTTACCGTCAGCTGGCAGTAAACATTTTCCCGGGCGACCAGGACTATCAGTAACACAAATTAGTAAATTATGAAGAATAAACAAGTCTGAGATATACATTTAAAGAAACTCTGTATTGTTTTAAATTTATAGAAGAATAAAGTTCAACCAAGACAGTTAATTAATTATAATAAAATATATTGTATGAATTTATTTAGCATAAGGACTTGTTACATCAGATTAACTGCAATTAAAATTTATTTATATTTATGTTTCTTGTAGTGAGATACAACACAGTAAATATATGCTCTCATTCTTTCACGGCAGAACTGCCTTTGAAAAGTGTTACCGATATAAGGCCTGCAGAATCCGTTTATAACATAATCGATAACCTGGTATTATGGTCCTGGGGATCACATTTTGCCTGACCTGTTTTAACCAGTTCCTCTATTTGTTATGGTGGGGTTTTCATCAGGTTTCCAGGACAAAGTGGAACAATTTTCAGCATGATGTTCTACGTTAGTTAAATCAGATGCCCAGGCAGGGATATAATGCCTCCCAAGCGTCATTTCAGTCCCCCGTGATTAATAAAAAGATTATGGTGGTGTCAGTGGAATTTGACAGCCTGGCATTTGTGCTGGTATGCCTTCATCACTAAATGCTCTTGGCTGTAAGTCATTGGAAGGCAGAATAACAGGCTAGAAAGAACTCTTCCAGAGTCCATCTAGGCAGAAAATGAAAAAGACAGAACTTATTCTCTATTTAAGTCAGCGCCATATCTCTGGAAGAATGTTTCTTACATGAAGAGTAGGCTAGATGCCAAATGTTGACCAGTTACTATGGGCTGTGACCTGAATTTCAACAATTTCCTCCAGGTTTCTGTGGAATTATAGAAATTGTGCTTTTTGTATTTTATATTTTTATTAAACTGGTTATATAAATTAAATGTGTGCAGGCAGCTTTGGGTATAAAATGAGCCAAATAAGCTAAATGGACATAACTTGAATCTCTTTCAATATGCTCTATATATAATCCAAAATTCTCTAAGAGATGAATAACATGATTAATGCCTTAATGGGGTGGTGCAGATGGCAAGACAACAGATTTAAAGGAGATATGAAAATTTAAATGTGGGTGATATTAAAATAAAGAATGGATGCTGCAAGTATTATCAACATTTGCTTTGGCTTAGGACGGCTTGTATACAAAACATTTCTCTGTAAAGGTGGGGTTTTATATATGTATATATATATTAGGGTCTCTCTCTCTCTCTGCTATATATCTGTTTTTATGGTACAGTTTACCAACTTTGCTGGTCTGGAAGTTAAAGAATGAATGTAATCATTTTAATGGGGTGACTGGTATCAAGTATCCTCTATTTTCTCAATTCAGCCCTCCCAGTCAATCAGTCGCCAAATGTAAACTAGCTCCAATGACCTGTTTCAACCTGCTTAGTATTTTCCTTTCAAGTATTCATCGAACTGGTAGAGCTCAGCAGATCCACTGCCACCAGTTAACATTTCTACTTGTTTTAGGGTTTCTGCAGCAATCACTTCTGCCTGTGATTAATAGATATCTTTGTCTGAGGCATTTAGTTTTGGTGAAGAATATGTTTTGGAATCTCAGTACTCTTTTTAGTGCTCAGTGTCTCAGAAACAATCACCATAGGTGCATTTCCATCTGCTTTAAGAATCATTTATGTCAGATGTTGAACAGTTAATGTAGAGGTGTATCAAGGCGCTATTCAGTATTTTTGCAATTGCAGCAATGTTTCCTGAATACTCCGACATTTTAATATACTGGTTATCAGAGGTTCTCCTTTACAAATAACCTCTTATCATATTTATTTTATTTATCAGCACGTCCTTGGCAGAATTAACCGTTTCCACCGTCTGCGCGTGTTGGCGACACAACTGATCAGGCATTCATCAGTACAGTGTAATAGAAGATTGGTCACCATCAGGCCTTTAATACAGAAGGGGCAAACCTCGTCAACCAATGAAAGTAAGCCGTTAGGTAGCCGCTCCCAGAAATCTTGCAGTAGCAGGCACTTCACTTGGTAGCCATTCTCCCGTCAAGATCCTGGATTGGACCTAAGTTAAAGTTGGATTAAAATCAAACATAATAAATAGTGATTTGGAAATTATTAGTTAAAACACAATATATATATATATATATAAGTCACTATTTAGTGAGCCTCCTCATTTGATAGTATTGCTTTAGCTTGATCAGAGCATAAAATAGTAAGCTCCTCTAGTGATGTATTTCCTGTATGATACTCTCCGCGTAAATATAGCAGCAGAATGTGAACAATGCTGTGTACAGAGATATTCTGTCACATTCGTTTTCTTTATCAGTCGTCATTCAACTTCTATCAAATTAGGCTTGGACTTTTCATTTGAATCTAACTTTCAATGATCTCGCCAATTCAAATCAGGAGAAACTTTTCCAAATTCTCCAAAATACATTTTCCCATTCCAATAATTTAGTATTTTCTGACAGTTTTTATTGAAAATTCAAATAGCTTTATTTTCCATTAAAAGCTAAAATTTTAATGAAGAATTGAAAAATTCAATACGTTTCTTATGTATATGATAAACATAAAAACGTTTTCATCAGTATTTCATCATTAAGAGCAATATTGTGTATTAAAAGCTATTCTGCCAGAAAATGCTCATTCAGACTTAACACTATTAGGATTTTGGCATTAGTAAAATTATCATTCTTTCCAAGGTGGTCATATATGCATTTCAAAAGACCTCCCTTCTTTTCCAAAGAGACTTTTATTTTGAAGTTTGGGACAATTATCTTGAACCAATGGGCTGCGTGGCTGAATCCATGTGAATTTATCTTATTCTTTGCCAGTGATGATCATTGTATTACTAATTAAGTTATTAAGTTAGAATCCCAGTCTCTTTCAAGGTTACCTCATTTAGTAGAAGATTTAGTTGCAGATTATTATATAACATTGTTCTTTCCAATTATCATGTCTGTCAAAACAAGTCTAAGTAATAATTTAGCATTTGCAATTTAAGAAGACGCGTAAATCATTTCTTTCAGACGATGCCCACCATGAATGTACATTAAAGCGCCAGATCGGTAGCATGCCAGCAAAATAGATACCGCCTTATATATATATATTACATGCAACATATAATTACCACTTCACATTTATATTTCATTTAATGATCAGCCAAATTAAATTCTACAAACTTTGGGTTGAAATAAATTTTAAAATCTCTAGTCCACCAAGATTAATCCCAAAATTGGCTTTTAATCCAGGTTTGGATCTAAGAAACTGAGATCCTCGTTCAGCAGCCGACGGCAGGCTCTGTTTTGATCAGTTTATTTTAAAGCTGGGAATGGGATTATAAATTGATAACTGGCTGTAAACCAGTACAGTATGCTTTGTCAGAGCAGTTGAAATCTTTGATATTTTACTTTATACATATGAAGGTCAATCTAATTCTCAGATTTGCCTTAAGTTTTCCTTCCTTTCTCCTCTTCAAGCGTGGCATTTTCATCTAGTATAAAATAGTTTTATCCTTATATATTTTTCAATTCACTCATACATATAGTCAGGGATGGCAAACCTTTATGATCGAGCATTGCCATTTTCAAAAGAAGTATTTAATAAAATTAACAGATGAGACAAAAATAATTTGAAACTTTGATTATTGGAGAGTATCAGAATTTAAATACGAAGAAACTCAGAACTCTTCTTCCACCACAAAATACTTTAGGCTGCCATAGTACAAATGTTTAGATTCATATATGGTTCCAATTGAAATAACGAAACAAGTTTTATATTTAAAATTTCAAAACGTTGCTGTGTATTTTATTATATGAAGATACAACAGAAGTTTCAAGAAACTCTGTGGAATAATTTCCAATAAGACGGAGTTGTAAGAATAAAAACATCGTAAGGTGAATGAGCCTTCTTTTACGTTTGGCTCTATTATGGCTGCATTCTTCTATCTCAAATGTTTTCATTATCAATCACATTCATAATCAAGCCTCAAATATTATTTTATTGTGCCAGTCTTCTTCACAACTTCTATAATTTATATTGTAACTTCTACCTTTTGTCAGAGTATTCTGGTCTCTCTCATTTCTAGGTTTCTCAATGCCTCTCAGGGCCAAGGCAGGTGCCATTCGTGATTCAGGCATCAGGCTCCAGACCAGGCCAAGTGCTTACAGTTACGTGTATCATTAAATCAGGCGGTCAGAAGTCTTGCCTTGGGCTGGTCGCATGAAACCAGGTGCAGAGTACAAGGAGCCCTCCTCCCTTGGTTCAGCCAAAGTGGAGGTGAGATGGTGCTCCTTAATCCTGTTGAAATCAACCTCTCACAGACCAATGACAACTTTCATTCTTTCCCTGAGGAGGACACAGCAACAACAATTATAAAGTGGCTACCTGAAAAATGGCTTGTTTTGGTATTTTTAAGCCGTCGACTCCTTTCAACAGGGTTGATGTATCAATGCCTCACATAGGGGCAAGCTGCATGGTATTTTATATCCCTGACAGCAGAGGTATGTCTGGAAAAGGTTCAGTGGTTAGATGGGCTCCTCCTTTAGTAGACATAGTGATGAGCTGTTCTGGTGTGGACAAAAAGCTTATGTTGAAATAGGCATTCGAGCACTGCTTCTGCCAAAATTATTAGAGATAAACCTGCCTAACATTCAAATATGTAATAGGTTGTCTAGTGTTTTCGATTGATTCAGAACTGCTGGTTATGTTCTTGAGCAGAACATCTTCAAAATCTTGGTGAAAATATTCTGTTTGAATGTTCTTGTATGCAGGTGAGGGACAATCTTGGTTAGGGTCGTACAACAGCCAGCAAAGCCTTGGTGGTGTCATGGACTTTCCTCCACCGTAGCTAACAATCATATAATGTACTTTATATTGACTAAACTTTGCTGACAAAGTTGCTGAAACTTCAATGCAAGTGCAACTAGAAGAAGACATTGTAATTCTTCAATATTGCAATTATGGTGATGGAACGGCTGAAAACTCATGGCTATTCATTGCCGTTGCTTATTACTTGCTGTCGCGGGAACCAAAACGGAAGGTTATTGATACACTGACGTGTCGCTACTGTGAGGGTAGCATTCTGACCGAAAAGGTCACCGGCTTACAAGGTGAAGAATTCATTAAAATGTTTGAAAATACACCGGCTGGCTCTTGGCTAACGAGTGGGGCCAGCCTTAGATAGTTAGCCTCTTTAACGTGACTAATGAAACTTGATTTCTGGTCTAAATCCCCATCAGGGATGGTGAGCTCAAAGCCATTATCATATATCGCCATCTAACCATATGGAGAAAATACCTCAGTTTCAAAATTAGATGTAGCTGTGCATGTTCAAAGAATGCGAACTGTTTACGAACTTAGACCAAGTAGGTTTCTAAATCAGTGATGAAATCGATTGGGTATTAAAATTTGACTGATGCAAATTGAATCGATTCAATTACAACGGACTAACAGGAAGTACAATTCAGCAAATAAAACATGGGTATGCCGAAACTGTTTAGGTTTGCATAACCATCTGCATCAAACTGACAGAGAACCATTGCTGTGCTTTTGCCCTCTAGGTAAATGAGATGCGGTATCCGTACTTCGACTAATTGACAGGAAAATTATGGAAACTCTGGGGCATTAACATTACCCAGGGACTGTGGATGCCAAAGCCTACCCTTCAGGATCAGCAACCAAAGCTAGCCTCGAATATCTGGCAGACCAGGTAATAGTGATTCATTAACTTATTAATGTGGAGGTATGCAAAGATGGGTTCCTTGTTGAAGAATTCTGATGCATTTCCTGGAAGCAGAACGTGTCATTTTGGTGGCAATCAAGACTAAAGGTGCTGATCCAACCATTCACGACTGTTAACAGTTTTGCAAATTCGTTGCATACATAGATAACAAACTGCGGGCGAAACATTTTAATCTCACTGCAAGGAAATTATAGGCGCAGAAGTACTGTTTAGACCTTTATAAAATTAATTTGAAAGATGAACATGTATGCCATATGGCGGGTTTTAGCATTTTGAATCATGTAATGCAGCATTTTCATACAAATATGAATTTTAAATATTTATAATGAAACAGTATTCATGCATTATTGATTTTAAGTAAATACTAAAAATTCAATTTTCATATGAAAATGAATCACTTTGTTATTGCAGTTATTTCGAACTGTCTTAATACCATTGGTAAGGCTTTTGGTGCCATAATTTAATAACGGATGTTTTGTATTCAAATGACTTCATTAGTTTATTCAAATTTAGTTATTTGAATATGCGAATAACATATATAAGGATGTATAGGCAGATTTTATGTGTGCAATTATAATTTTCTTTAAGGGCATTACTTTTCATTACGCTTTCATTCACTATTCAGAACCGTTCAAACAGGTTTGGTAGTGATCACTGGAATTCAGTATTTTCAGATAATAAGTGGTTTGGTTACTGGTCAAAACATTTATAATTGGTAATTACGGTTGCTATCTACGAACATTTGACTAGCTATGCGAAATAGCATTTTTCAAAAATTTAAAATTCGATTTTGACTTTTATTTACTAAAACTTCTTTCGTCGGTTCAGAAGCATCATTTCTGGATGCTTACAGTTTTGTACTTAGCAAGTATCATCGGCCATTTTACAGTGGCGCATAGAAGCTGCGCAAATACGCTCAAGTGTAGTTCAGCGTATTCAAAATGTTTCCTCATATCTCGCTTTACCTTGTTCACTCTCACCGTGATTAATTGGGACCATCTCTGAATTGGATCGATTTAGTTGTGCCATTGTTTAAATTGAAAAGTGCTAGTTGATCTTGGTTGAATATAAATGGTGCTTTCATCAATCTACTTTTCCATGAGCGTTCGAATGAGAACAATTACAATTATCTTGTGTTTTCAAAATTAATATAAAATTCGTTGAAAATGTTCAGATTAATTCAAATGCCTGGTCTGGCGTGCAAGATTCGTGAAATGCAATGCTGACAGAACTTCAAACGTGACATAATAGCGGTTACTTTAAATTCAGTTTTTAAATTCCATAACATCGAAAACCAGAAGTACTTATATCAAAACTATTGTGATTTATTCCTTATATATTTGGTGAAACCTCCATCATTCGTTTCGTGGAGGCCATTCGATGCGAAATGCTTAAAGATACGGAAAATGAAGAGCTAAGGAGAATAGTTGGACTTGTTTTCTCCGCGATCCTATTTGGAAATGCCATAGCGGGCCTAAGTTCGCTTTGTTCGTGCTCCTCTTTTACCGTTAACGCCGTGAATATGAGGTAAAATATATCATCAGGCAGAATGGGAGGACGTCTGTTTTCTATCTATTCGGAGAGCATCAATATTCGAAAATACGTCTGTGATAAGTATTCATAAATTGCATAAATATCTTAAGGAGGCGAGGAAGATGGCACCTTATACAAATATAGTAAAGCCACTTGTCTCATTTCTCCCCGTCTCTATTTGAAGTTTCGTTAGACAATAAATAGCCTAGATTAGAGGACCGGTTGAAACTCCAATCTTATGAAACCATGCAAAGAATTTGGTGGCAGTTTTACAAGTTACATTAGGCTTCGATCATTAAGTATTGATATATATAAATATCAGATACAAGGAAAATCTGTTACATCTCGTCAATATATTGGAATATATTTGAAAATACATATATTTCTATACTAGTATACAAATATTTTGAAAGTTTTATAAATTTTAATTGTTTGTATTTTACTTGGAGATATTTTGTAGTTATAGATCTTATGTGAGCAGTTTCCTTATACAGATGAACTATTTATTGAGTGGAAAATACTATGAGCTGTATCCTTTATAAGTAAATGTTATATTTTGCAGTAGAGGCGCGTTTATTAGTAGTAAATAATATAGTACATGGCAGCTTGCGGCCTCATGGCTCTTCTGTTTCTCTTCAAATTATGCCTGGGATTGTAAGCAGTATTTTGCAGATATTTGAATGGGATCCATCAGAATGTGCCGTATGGATAAAACAAGACGAATGTATTTGGTGTGTTTATGAATTAAAGGGTTGCGTTGCCACCAAAATTGTTGATGGAATACCCATTTGCTCGTGGAATGAATTAGGATATGAGTTCTGTATCAATTTAAAAGCATTGGCAAATGAATTTTTAAAATGGGAATTCACGCTTGCCACAATTCATAAGGATACAGATCACCATAAGCTTTTTCGATTAAATATTGATAATTTTGGGATAGCCGTTAGACAAAGCACCGGTGGTACACTAATAACAAATTAATGATAAAAGAAACCAAAATCATTATATACAGTAATAAAATTCTTTTCCCTGAAAAGCAAGTATAAAGTTCAAAGAAAGTATTTTTGCATATGGTTTCATAAATAGACAAATTCTGATTTTCAGCCAATGGAATATAATTCTTATAATAGAATAAAAACAAAATGCATTAGAGAAATTTAATGATGTTATAAATAAAATAAATGAAATGTATTTTAATATTTTGGAAAACAAAATTATAATGCATTATTAGAAGCTATAACAATAGAATCTACTATTTAATTGGGGCTCACAAAATCGCATTTCTTAAAACTGTATACAAAGATAAGGGATTCTAGATGTTTGGTTGCAGATCTTTTGGACACAAGACAGAAGCGCAGAATAATAATACTAGAAGGAGATGGCACTGTTTAATTGACTGAGAAAGAACAACATTCGTAAAGAAAATATTATCTATTAGTATTTAGTTGAATACAATAGTGATAGGATCAAGCAATCCAACCTTGTGGAAGAGCTTGAGTCTATTAAATTAAAGGCTGTATTCTAAATTATTTCACAAACTAATTTCTTACTCAGCTGATTTTGTTAAAAGTATTAAATGGACACTGGGTATTTTAAGGTAATATTCAAATTGACAAGACTATTAAAAGTGCGTATAGTAGATGATGGTGGGCACATGAGTATTTATAAATTTAATTTCATGTACAAATTAAGTTGACACTCTATTCAATGAAATGGTATAATTAAAATAGAACAAATACATTGAAGTTGACACTTTATCATCTTCAATTAATATATCTCCTAGCCGTTTTAATTAATATTCTGGACGACAACTGATTTACCAGTTAAAGAGACCAAGACAATAATCAAGTTCTGTGCAAGTAAATAAGATGATATGCATAAGTATGCTCGGAAGAACATGCAAGTAAATCATATTTGTAATTGTATTGACTACCTCAGCATCCATCTGATTTATGGTGGTAGACATTTGTGAAAAATGTTGAAAAGTTCTGTATATAAACTGTTTACGGAATAGAGCCAAACTAAATTGAAACATTTAAAAGTTGCATAAATAAAGGCTAGCCATTTTATTTATGTATTATGGACTGACGTATTTAGACTGTACTGGAACTACAGAAGAGGCTGTTTGAAAGGAGAGCCAAATCTCTCAAGATGCGGTTGTTACAGCTTCGTGACGGATCTATCCGTGACTATATTAACATCTTCAGGATACTTCTGGAAAATATTTCATTCAGCAGCTTTTGAAGAAGTGATTATATAAATGAAGTAAATGGTTGTAGATTCTGTTTCTTGAGTTGGTAGTTAGGTTGTAGGCAGGAGTGTAAATAGTTTGTGATTAATTTGTTTGAAGATTAAGGATGGTGGAATTCTTAAAGGTCACGGTTATCCAGGAAAACAGATATCGGATGGATCCTATATGATCAAATCCCGATAAAGATCTATGAGATTCAAGTGTAGGATCCTGCACTCTAAAAATTGCAGGTATCATGGGCTTGATCTGAATTTGGAATTGGCCAATAGGCTGTGCCTGGTTGTGACGTATTTAAGTTATGTGGGTTATTTGAGGAGTCCATAGTATTATCCAGGTGTTAGTGGAATCTCACCTCCATGCTCACTATTTGATCTTCTCTTTATTTAGATTCTTTTGTGTCTAGTTAGTATTTTGTAAATTAGATTATAATCTGCATATTGATCATTCTCCACACCAGCCAGGTGTGCGGAGTGGTGAGGAGTTTCAGAGACAAGCAGGAACTGACTGGTGTACAAGCCACCTTCAGGCAGAGCAATGTGATCAATTCTACAATTCATTCTTAAAATTATAACAATAGTGATATATTTATGGATTCACCTCCACTTTCCTGAAGGATACCTGGAAATGATTTCACATAATTTTACATCATTACGTATTTATTTTTAATGCTGGCTCTGGTTTCATCATGGCATTGTTTCATGGAATTTTCTGGGCTGTCAGTTCATTGTTTTCAGAAGGAATCTGTTCTTATCGTTGGATGAAAAACACCTCTGTGAGATTGGCAATCTGATGTTATAAGATAAAGGTGTGTGGCTGCATGATGTAATTATGGGTAACAATTGGGCTCCAATCTCATTAGTATAAATAAGTGGACAGTAGGGCATGTTTTAGAGAAACTTTATTGTAACTAGTATATAAGGTTCTTTTGAAAGATTAAGTACCAATCATGAAGTTTAATGGAAAAGACATGCAGCAACATTTATAAAACATGCATTGTTGACATTTGAAGTAGCACTTGTTATAAGGTAGTATCAAATCTCTTTTTCTGTTGTTTTGAAACTGCTCTGTGAAAATGTTATTACTTATTTAATGTAACATTTTTGTTTCCTCAATGCTGCTTTTGCTTACTTTCTAATACTCTTATATTTTTGGCCTTTAACAGGAGTTTATCAACAAATGTCCCAGAAGATACCTTAGCAATCATCACATGATGCACACGCACAAACACATACACGTCAAACACACATACACATATATACGCAATTTATGTAAAGATTAAAGCATAAATCAACAAAGTACGAAAAGCATTTAGGTAAAATGTTGGAAGAATTATTCTAATTTCATGCGGATGCACTAATTGGGTGAAGACATTTAGGTTTATGCAAAGCCATTTCAGTCGATGACCATCTCGCAGAACACCGACGCGTAATGTCAGATGCCAGGCTTGATTCATCTGGCATAGACAGTTCAATGATTTTCATTATATGCAGTGTGGAAGGAACGTTGTTAATATCAAACAAGGTGGGTGTGAAAACATGATTGGACATATTTGAAGAAGTGCTGGAAACCTCAGATGCTCGACCAGAATTGTATCAGATTCAGATAGACCAGTCTGCGATCTAAGACTGTAGAGGTTTCAAGGGCAGGGTGTTGTCCAACAACCATGATGGCATCAGGTATTAAAGAAATTCAGCCCTCCTTCAACACCGATATCTGATGACAGCAAATGCGCCGACGACAGATGGGCAGCTGCTGGGGCCACCGGTTCAGCGCTTTCCACAGTCGCCACATGAATGCAATTTGGCAAATTTCTTTACTGGGAGACTCAATCATGCTGGCCTGTATACAGACGGCCTGCAGTTGCATTCCCCTCGTCTGCATAGAAATGGGCTCATTTGAGATCAGCATTGGGTGTAGTAGAGTGGAAAATGTGAGTGTTGGCAGTCTGGTTTAGTCTGATGGTAGTTCTCAGGTAACTTGATATGAAAAGGAGGTGAGACACGTTTTGAACGAAAACATAACAAAAAGGTTATGTTTTATAAGAATTAATGTGTATGGTGACATCATGATGGATGGCCACTGGAACCTCATTCTTGTACAGGGTCTGTGACTGCTCAGACCACAGGGCAGAGTTCTTCAGACATCTCCTTGTTTCAGGGTGCTATCATTCCTGACTTCTGTAAGTGTGGTTGATAGCTGCTATGTCATGGCCAGAATTGATTGGTGACCTGCTTAGGCTGGAAAAACCCAGCGCATGTATGGCCCTGCAGGGCTCCCTGGTTCGTCCTATCAGCAGACATGTGGGATATGCCTCAGGAGACAAATTCTGCCACTTTTCACACCCACCAATCTCCGTTGCAGGACTGAAGAGCTATACAAAGGCTTGGGACCTGTTTGGGCCACAGCTCATTCATCCTCCCACTGCCAGAAGTGGTAATCTCTGCACGTGCCTGGTTATAAGGAGGTGAAGTCACAGCTTCCATTAAAGCTTGTTATCAAGTATTTAATTAATGTTTTCTTTCTGTCTTCAGTATGATTCTTGCTATAAATCCGTTTTCTCAAGCTGCTGGATAATAGTGGTGTAATATCCTTGGTTTAGCCTGTATTTCTAACCATTTGCACTCCGCATTTACCGTTCTGGATGGACCTTCTTGATATAATTATCAATTATACGCCTTTTGGACACCAATTATATGCTCTCAGTGTATTGTTTATAATTTCTATAATGTCCTCTTCTTGAGACCTATATTTATGTGAAACTAAAACCATCATATTTTCATTTTATTGCTAAATTCTAGACATTCCGTTGTTGTTGTTGTTTCTATAAATCTAAAAGATATCAATATTAATTGTTAAGTATAGAGGGAAGAGGTCTTATCACATTGTACATTACAAAAATTGAGTTCATTACACAAACAGATTCTTTTCAGGTCGTAGATTCCATGCATTCCTGTGTGGGTGACTAGATTTGCAGTATTAAAATAAAATGTACATTTATAGCAATTTGAAGAATTCATCTGAGGATCATAGCTAAAAACTTATGTATCAATTACATATTCTAGAAGTTTAAAATTCCATTAATCATTTTGTGGATGTCTAAATCGATGTTTAGTAGTGAGTACAATCCTCTTTGAACTTCCATGCACATCAGAAGCAGTTGATGGTTACTTCACAGATCAGTTTTACTCTGCTTCTTCAGGGTAGTGGTAGTGTAGAAAGTCATTGTGTCGTACAGGTATTATCAGAATTCACTTTCTATCAGTTTCAAATAAAGAACAAATATCTGCTATGGCCACCTCCATATTTTGAAGTCAAACTCATCGCTC
Organism: Trichonephila clavata; assembly: GCA_019973975.1. Classification (NCBI taxonomy): domain Eukaryota; kingdom Metazoa; phylum Arthropoda; class Arachnida; order Araneae; family Nephilidae; genus Trichonephila; species Trichonephila clavata. Next base: position 199,201 of record BMAO01034736.1, read on the forward strand.
CTCTCCTGCCTCTTTTCTCTCACCAAGAATCATTAGTGTAGGGTATGCGCCGATATCCTGAAACAATAGGAAAGGTTTGAAGATTCTACGTCTGATGTGAAGATATTTAACCTGTCTTCGATGTGTGATGTTCAGGAGAATCCTTCTAGAAACGTACAATGCTCGATAGTATTGGATACTTGTGTTGGGTTAAGAAAATTCGGTCATGTGAGATTCATTTCAAATAGGACTGGCTATACGTTTAAAATGATGCATATTTCCCGATGATTTTTAAACACTTATCATTTCTCGACAAATGTATCAAAAATAGCACCTGATGATAAAATTGTTTTACCTTATTCCTGCAAAACTAGTGCTCTATGAAGAACTTGGATGCTTCAAACATTACTTATAATACCAGCCTAAAGAAATATATTTAAATTGTTATTCATCCACCCAGAGGTAAAATGCTCACAGTATATCAATAGTAGTCAATATGCCTTTTGCATACAAATGAATCTTTCTCTGATAATCCAAACCCGCAGTCCTCATTTTTGCTATCACCCTCAGGGTGGGGACACTAAACTCAGCACACGATAGCAAGGATGAAAAATGATATAATACATATTTATAAGTGAGTGTTTTTGTAATGCAAAATAAGATTATTAAACAGCCCACAAATAAGATAATATATTAATTTAAATAAACCTAAAATTTCCATTTAAAACCACATTTAATTTATATTCCAAACCACAAAACAAATGTCATATTTTCAATAATATTTATAATTAATGTTAAGGATGAAAAAGTAGAAAACAATATATCTTAATCATTTTCAAGCATTCAGATCAGACTGTATTCTTATATTTATATAAGCACATTTTCTACATTGAACAAATGAATTGAGTTTACATCTTTTACTCATTAATTAAACAGTACAGGAGCTCTTTTGGTGAATAATGCTCTTATTATATCTTCTGTAATAAATTAAAGCCTCTGAGTTTTTGTCAATTATTGTTTTTAATCAATTTATTTGTTGCTCAATGTTCCTTCAAAGTTCTTGCCGAGCGTATCTACTTGGATGAACAAGTTATTTTATTATGGTGCTCTTCTGAAATTACACTGTCTTTGTGTCTAACTTAGTTTCATCCTCACAATCTGTCCAGATACAGTGACACTGTGCTCCCTTTCTCTGATAAATTTTGCGTAATTTTTAAAGTGTATTTAAAGGGTGCCCCATAAAATAATAATTATTTTTAAGTTTTATAATATTTATCTACAATTAACATTGAAATTTTAAGTAAAATCATCCAGCATATTAATATATTTTGAAAAATAATGTGGAAAATTGAAACACTTACCCTATTTTAGATGCTCAGTACTCAATAATATATCCTCAATCACTCCTTGAGAACACTCTCCAGCACCCAAATTATTTCTATTCAAGATGTACGTTTCAATCATCCGAGGCAGGAGTGGTTACATCAGGTCAGAGTTCAGCCAAGCTACAATATGCAGCTACTGAAAATCAATGGTTCTGCATTCTGTGATTCTAAAAGCGTTCTGTTCAGTGTACAGCACCCTCCTGATGATCTTGAACAAAGGTTTATGTGTGAAGAGATCAAAAGATACAAATTCTGAAATTGTAAAATATAGTGGCTCTATTAACCTTCATTACCGCTAAATTGGATCAGTTAGATAAATATTTTTAATACGGGCATTGGTAAAAAGGCCCAGAAGGACAATTTTAAAGAATATTTATTCATTTTGCTCAAAAATTATGGTCTGCAGAGCTTCAATAATTCAGATGTACCATATTTGCCTGTCTTCTTTGATAAATTTTATGCTGACTAAAATTCTAACTTCTTTTTGTATAACATACATAAATATTCAGTTTCAGTTCAGAAACATACCTTCTTATAAAGTCTTCTTCTAATCCTTACACCTTCATTTATTCAACTTCCCATACTTGGAACACTTGTACGCTGTGTTTAAACCTTTTCAAATACATTTTATTCAACTCATTATCTTCATTTTATTCATTCATATATTACTGAGGAGGAAAGTTACAAATATAAACTTGAGCCAAATCCAGATGTGCCTTTTCTTATGAGAATCATTGAAGAACATTAACTTTATGATAAGATGAAGATAAAATACAAGTGACATTTTCTATAGGAAAATCATTTTGAATTCATCAGGAAGAACTAAGGCAGAGGTGTGGGTGAGTATCACATGCAAGACAGGTTAGAGTCTGCATTTTCTCCAGCTATATCAGGTGGAGGGCAATATATACTAAATAATTTAAGATTAAATTCTTTATTTACAGCAGTGTTGTAATAAATGAGATCAGCTCATGCTTTCATTATAGTGTGGATTAAAACTCAGGCAGCTTGTATGAAAGGTTGGAATCAGTCTGTCAAGGTTGTTGACAAACAAGGACATTGAAAACAGAAAAGCTGAAGGTAGATTAAAATTACTCTAATTTTTAAATTGCATCTTATTTACTTTATTTCTGAATGTATGATCACTAGAGTAGTTGTTCTAAAATCAGGAGGCTGAATCAACAAGCCTCGCTAAACTGGCATTGGCAGAATTCGACCAGGCTGGGTCTGGTCCTGGTGGCCAGATGAAACCCTCAGGCATCAATTTCAAAGGGTTCTTTTGCTTCAACATAGTGAGGAGGTTCCATGTACATAGTTTTAATGATTTTAAAACTCAGTCTGGCATCAATATATTTAAGGTTTATTAATTAGGTGCGATATTCGCCCTCTGGGTAGTTGGGGATCTATTAGACTCATTAAAGCGTCCTACTTTTTCAAAGCTGGCTGGTGGCAGGAGGCTGGTTCCTGTGTGCTTTGAACCTGTGAAGAGCCACCTGGTTCGCCTTCCCCCTTCCAGACCAGGAATCTGGCCTTTGTGGGACATTTTAACTGGCACTTCCAGTTTCTGTGTTGTTGGAAAAGGAGTTGCCCTGTTCATAGCTGTGCTTGTAGGAAAGGTGCAGTGAACGTTGGATCCATCACGGCAGACAGAAATCCATCCATTTGGTATTTGAATCATAAGTAACAAAACAAATAAAGATAAAATAAAGATTTAAAAGCTGTGTAGTTAAAAGTTCCTTTGGCATCTTTGTCAGCAAAGAAAATTAATGTTTCTATTCTTTTCAAACTAAAAACATTTTGATTTTGGTATTACAGTTTGATCGGACAAGTAATCACTGTCATTTATTCAGATACCTCAGACTAGAAGAGCGTAATTTTCATGGCCTTT
>BMAO01034737.1:0-18142 GCA_019973975.1 Trichonephila clavata
TTTGTTGAAGAATTGTTTATTAACTTTTGTTTAAAATAAAATTTAGTAAAGTTAATGACTTGATGAACTTGTTAAAATGCTATGAGTGTATTTATGTCCGTCTCAATGCTTGTGAGTGGCATCTGCTTATCCCAACAAGCCACTAGTTTTTTTTTGAGGTTTCTTACAGCACTATATCTATGTTCTACCAAATTGGAAGACGGGAAAGTAGTAAACAACTTCTGTACAATAACCCAAAATGCAGGATATACAGTAAACCAGAATTTGTGGTATCCTTGTTCAAACATTGGTTAAACCTCGTTATTTGTGGATATTTCGAATAAGATGTCCTGTATTAGTATGGATTCATTTATGTTAGGATTTGAGTTAGTCCACGTGCAAAAGGGTTCAACACCCAGTCGGGAATATCTACGTGAGAATTGTTATTTAAATTTCCATTAAAATAAAAATGGATCAAATTTTTTTTGTTTTGTATTAAACTTTGCACGGACCCCTGACGTTATTCAGGACCCCCAAATCAATTTTTATTTGCCACGGACCACCCCCTGAGTAATATCGGGCACTTTGGGAACCACTGCTCTAAATGAATAAGAACATTAATCTATACTCCACCGGAAACCATGTCTCTGTGGTTCCAAATTGTTAACCCTTGATGCTAGAGTGGAAGACTGCTTTACAGTTCTTTTCCTGTTGTAAATTGATTCCTTTCTCATATGCATTATCCTTTTTCTCCCCTAAATATGCTAATTAATGTTTTTAAATCTAACTCTTTCACTTTGGAAACATTCTTTAAAATTAAGAAAAATTTTCTTGTAGAATATTTAATGGTATTGTTGAGAAGCAATAATATTTCAGAGGAAGAATATAGGCTACAGTAATTACCAATGTGTTTCTTAAAAGAAATTGTGATTATTTCCCCTCCTTTAGCTCTAACTTGTTTCGTGAAGAATAATAATTTTAGAGATAATGTAATATATATGCACATATTTTTTGCCAAATTTCTAAAATAACTTTTCTAGCTCTAACTTGTTTCGTGAAGAATAATAATTAGAGATAATGAAATATATATGCACATATTTTTTGCCAAATTTCTAAAATAACTTTTTATAATTGTAATGTAAGTTTTTTTTAAAAAATATTAGCGAATGTAATTAATTGAATTTAAATTTTTCAATATTCACTAGCCTGCGAAAGTTAAGGTATAACCTGTTTTTTGCGTGTAATTTAAAAATTAACATAACAAATTTTGAGGAATGTTGCGATATTGAATAAGGCATAGACGTTTGTATAGGTTTAACATAAACATGATTTATAAAACTAAGCACTCTTGGCAGAAAAGCATATTCTTGAAGGAAGTAGTACCTTACAGTTTTCAGTATAAAATGCCATAAAAACGTTACAAAAATGGATCTTATAAGGAGTGAGTCTATCTTAACTGCAATGCATAGAATGCTGCCGATTAAGTTGGTCACCGAAATGGAAATCGCAGACCAAATACGGAATAACCCTTTTTCTAGTTCATTTAACGATTGGAAAAAAACTTCAAGCAGCAACATGTCTTTTAAGGGGATTCCAAAAATGCGTTTGCTCAGTTTTCTTCAACCCGATTAACTGAAGACCGGTAAACTATTTTAAAGTTTATCACCAGTAAGTTTATTGCTTTGGACTAGTGGTATAATCTTTGCAGATACAAAATTGTGAATCTCAAACAAATGGCACGGTCTATGGACCGTCAAATATTTTTCGCGAACCGGCGGTTGAGAAACACTGCTTAATCGGATTAAGGTTTTGGAGATTAACTTCCCCATAATGTATGCTTTGGAAAATTTTCCCTATGTGCTCCCTGCGAAAATATTTGTCTGGGAAATCGGATCCCCTCTTGAGAATAATTATTACAATTTAATGACTGCTTTTGCCACTTCATAAAATAGTGTACTTGTAGGAAACATAAAGTGAGCGAATTAACTCGTCTAGCCAGTACGTTGCGCTGATAAATCATGTCTTCGGAAATGGTGTACCCACAGCATGAGGGCAAATCCATTGAAAGGATATGCTCTAAATCAGTTATACGATTGCAAATTGCATTTTTCGTGTAAATTAAAATTCTGCAAAATACCTGAAACATTTTGGTAATGACCCATATGCTCAAAAACTCATCTTCTGTTTCTGCCCACTTGGATAGGATATCTATTACCAGGTGTTTCCAAAAGTTTCAAAATGTTTGCTGAAATCAAAATTTTCCTGCTTTTGTAGATATTAGATATATTTCGAGAATTTAACCGATGTTAACAATGAATTGCATTTCCGATTTTGTAAGTTTATTCGCCTGTTTATTGCAAAGCCATTTTTAGTAACCCGGAGTCCAAAGTAATATCAACCGATTATTGTATTGCCTTGTATGAAAATGTTGCCAGAAAATCTGTGAGTAGCCATCGGTGATTGAACAGCACATTCAATTTCTAAGTTGTCCCCTCGGGCGACGATACACTTCTGCCAGCGTTCGTATAACTTCAGGAAGCTCATCTGGAAGCCATTTTTCGTAACGTCCCGTAAGGCCACCTGCGATGCTCCTTTCACCTTATTTGATGACACAAAACGGCGTCTCTGTAAATGTTTTTTCATTGATGGGAACAGGTAAACATCACACGGGTTAAAACTGGTGAATAGGGGGAGGAATATGGAAGCACGTTAGTGTTAGTATTGGCGAGGAACTTTTTACCAATTAAGATCGATGTGCTGGTGCGTTATCAGGCAGAAGATACCAGTTGTCACTCTACCAGAATTGAGGCCGTTTACAAAGAATGAATTCCCTCGAACGACGTCTTCAAGAAGTGTGTATCTTCAGCAATTTGTGCAAGTGTTTGACGAACGATCTTTCCGAACACATTCAGACACCAACGCAACATTTTCCGCGTTCCATGAAATCGGTCGTCCCGTGTTCATCACCATTCGATGGATTATCGGCTCTTTTAAACGCCGTTGTCATTGTAAACATTGGATCTCGCTATGGTAGATTCACCATACACCTTACTTAGCATTTCCAAAGCCGCCATTGGTGTTTTACCTAAGCGTTGACAGAATTTAATGTTAAACGTTCTCAAGAAAGCCATCTTTCTTACAAAGCTTTCTCGCTTCTTAAGATAACAACTACGCGTGCGGTTCGGTCACATGACACGAACTAAACCAACCTGGGGAGGTTTAGGAGAATTCATTTCAAGTGGTTTAAATTTAGGTTCTTAATTTCGTCGATAGCAAAGGCCGCAGTCCCCGAATTTTTGAATCATACTACGTATAAGCAAAAGAAGCATTTTGCGCAATACTTTAAATAGATGTTTTATGTTAGCTTTTGAAGCATGTGTAGCTATAATGAAAAATTCTTGAAGATTGTGATAAAATATTTCATTAAATAAATCGTTTTTTGATAAATTTGGTAAATTTTCATCCATTGTTTATCGGAAACCATTTGACTATCATTGACTTTTTAACTATAGTCATGTTTACTTCTTGTATCGCCGTCCACGGGGTCCTACAGCCTGCTGAGTTGACGTTCTCGCTTTGTGTTAAAAGTATCATTTCAAAGTAAAATTGCTTTTTTTCCCTACTCTTAGTGTAATTTAAGTATTTCATTTTTAACTTATTTTCCTACAGTATACATCAAAGAGAAAATAAGGTAAATAATTTTCTTCATTCCATTAGTCGAATTTTATTTATTGTGTTATGAGCGACATTTTTGGCTGTTTCGATTGTAAAATATTTAGTTCTGTTTAAATTTCTTTTCTTAAATTTGAACTAATTTTTAATTGACTATTTAAATTTTACAGTAGTTTTAGATATTGTTTAGGTTGAAAATTCATTTCCAAATTATTTCATCTGCTTTAAATCGGAAAAAAAATAATGGAACTGTAATTCATTTAATTACTTATTTGTTGATATAAAATCGTTTGTTGTTAAAGTTATGGTGCTTAGGTTGGCATTTTTTGTAATTATTCTAAATGTTTCATCACAATTAGAGAAAAGAATTACATTGCACAATCGACGCTAAAGGAGTTTAACAGGTAATTAATATTTCTACATTTTTCAAATGCTATCTTTAATCTAGAAATCTCTTTGATCATTTGAGAGATTATAAGAATTAAAGGCGTCCGTAGAATAAACAATGGCTGTACTTGTAAATACTCTTCCTATTGTTAAATCTGAGAAAATTTCAAACATCTCCCCCGAAACTATTTTTAGATTTATTTAAATTATTTACTTCAAAAATTGCGTCAACCTGTCCTTTTAGCGTTTTGTTTTTCGTTTGCATGATTTATTAACGCTAGAGTGATTTATTCTTATTGTTTTCCAAGATTATTGCTCAATTTATTCCCAATATAAAGGTGTCAAAAAGGGAAAAATGTTGGCATTTACATCTTTTTTGTTTTGATGCAGATGTCACTTAGATTTTAAGAAAGAACACTACTCAAGATTTCTACTGATCAATGGAATACGAAAAGAAAGAAACATAACCAAATTTATGAGTAAATTGAAACCCATAACTCAATTACATTAGATAGGATTTTATGTATGTGTGAATCACAATAGATATTACTAATTTCAGACCTAGACCTAAATTTTTCGAACGAAAAGAAAAACCCTCGTAGTCCTTCAGTTGAAACAGTTGTCCATGACAAATCTTCCAGTTTCAAGATCGCCCAAGAATTGAAATGCAACGTCTGTAATCGAGCGTGGGAATTCTTCAACATAATTTTGATTTTCCATGAAGTAAAAACAATACTTTTAATAAAACAGTCGTGCCCTTTATTAACTGATCCTTCAGATTTTTATTGTTTTTATTTTCTTTGTTCTTTTAAAAAGATCCTACATGGGAAAAACATATCTTAAAAATACTCTAGAAATAAAATACAGGAATAGCTTTTTTTTTGTTTTCTATTCTGAAATACGATTATGCTTTTTATAAACAGTTCTGATTTATAATTATAGTTGCTGGATAATTAAATCAAGTTCGTGTTGCCATAATTCGTTTAGTAAAATAACCAATTCAGAGAACAAACATTTTAGTCATTGAGAGTCCCCCCCCTTTTTTTTGTTCTCATTTGGTAAATTTCTAATAATTCACTCTTTTTAACACGCTTTTATAAGTTTCACTTGCATATTGTCCTTTTCAGGATCGTCAGGAATAAGGATAATCAGATTTGGCGACAATTACAGATACCACGTCCAGATTTGGCGATTTATTGCATATATCATTTTTAAATTTGGCGACTTGTACATTTCCAGACATGGTGACAAATTTCATACATCATTTCCAGATTTGGCGACTTATTTCAGATCTAAGCGATTAAAGAATAAGGTGTAATCTAAAGCGAGTGTTTTGAATTCAAAGCTAATTTTATGCAAGTATAAAATACACTTGCAGTTAATAGAAATAAAACAAAAAAAGTGTTCTGAATCTGAGAAATTGGAGGGTGGGTGTGTATTAGCAATTTTCTAACCATAATATAAACATTTTTCTGAAAATGAAAATTTAAAAAAAAAGGCTCGTGCATGTGGGAAAAAAAATAATTTGCCTTCTAACTGCTAAATATTTTTTTTTTATTTTTATAAAGCAATACGTTTAGAAGTGATGATACGAATTAACATGAAAGGGACACGTTTAAAAGGTGAAGAAATGATTTGACACTTCATATAACCATGCTTTTATTAACTCGCTTTCTTTAATGTCTGTCCAGGTGGAATTTTGTAATTGATTTTAAACTGTGTGACTTTCGAGGAGCTAGAGACTTGAAATTTCGACCATAGATGAGAAGTGGATAACTGCATGAAAATGTTAAAAAGAAAACGAAAAGGAGGAATTTTATAATTTTTAGTCCGTTATAAAACATGGTACATTAAAAATTTTTTAATTCGAACTTTTTCTTCTTACACACTTTTATTTGTATGACCTGTTCAAAAGAGACGGAATCTAATATAACGATACGGACTCATCCAAGGCTTCGTAAACGGAGAGAATAAATACACTTCAGACCCGTTAATTAATATCCATTGAAGAGCAAGGCTAATTCTACAGCACGTAATTCCAGCTTCAAATATCAAACTCAAGTATAAATTTAACAATATATAAATGATAGTTTAAAAAACTAAAAACACGCTTTATTGTAGTTCGAACTAAAAAATGAAAAATAAATTATAGTTGAAAAAAACTAAAAAACACGTTTTTACTGAATCGAGCTAAAAAGTAAAAAATAATTCTTAATAAAGAATAAATGATTAACAAGAAAAATGAATGTCATTGGGGTAAAAGCGTGGGGTGTTCTATAAATGTATCAATTGTTATAATTTTTAACTTCTATTCCGAAAAGCTGAATTAGTGTAAAAATGTAGTACAAAGCACCCCACGCTTTTACCACAATGACATTCATTTTCTTGTTAATCATTTTATTCTTTATTAAGAATTATTTTTTTACTTTTTAGCTCGATTCAGTATAAAAGCGTGTATTTTAGTTTTTTTTCAAACTATAATTTATTACTTTGATTAATGCATAAAATTTCGAATTTACTCAGTTTATTTGAAATTATTTTTTTGAGTTCTTAGTTTCTTTCAATAAATCCAAGGTATAAAATATTTAAAAGGTTTTTGAAGTACAATTTAAATTTTCATGGTTATTTTTATTTAACGGAAATGTCTGTGTACTTTCCCAGGATGATTCAAATTTAATTCATCGAAAATATACCAGCTGAAGAAACCACATATAAGATAAAAGGAATAGTTTGTGATGTGTTTAAAACTGTAAATCAGGGGTGTCAAACTCAAGGGCTAACTTGGGCCAAACAAAAAGGTTTAACTTTAAATGGGTCGCAAAAAAAAAAAAAAAATTATTTATGTAAACGTAGTTTTATTTCGAATAATACATTATAGTGAAAATATATAAAAGAGTTAGAAAAATGGAATGTTTACGTCCTGATACTTGATATCTCTCCTCTGCTGCTATCTTTCCTACTTCGGGAGAAATTTTGATATCTTTATATATAAAAATTACGTGTCACAGTGTTTGTCCGCGATGAACTCAAAACTACTCAACTGATCATAATATAATTTTGCATACTATGTGTCATTTCGTCCAACTTAAAACATAGGATAATTTTTATTTCAATTAATCACGCCACATAATTTTTTTATTGCCGGAAATGTGAAGAATCCGGAAAACACATTGCCAGATTTTGCGAATATTCCCGTAAGGGAATAATTGCAAAATGTGGCAATGCTCATATGTCTGTGGAAGCAGATATTGCAAACCAAAATGCACGAAAGTTAAGTGCCTGGCGTATTTCGGGGTGTGGAATCCGATTTTCAAGTCAGTTTCCAAAAATAACCGTAACTTTGCCGGATAAAGCCGGCCGACCGTATTTTAGACACACCATAAAAGGGGCTTACATTAAAAGCCTTGAATCGTGAAAACGTGGACCCTGTCGTACTTCAAAATGGATAATCCGAATCAGATATCCAATCTGAGAAATAACTGTAACTTCGCCGGATAATTCAGGACGACCATTTATTACGCAAATCGTGGCAGGAGCTTACCCTTAATGTCTTGGTGCGGGAAAAGTGCCTTTCTGTTGTAATTCGGGATGGTGAACCAGAGTTTGAAATTGAATTTTAGAAATTTCTGTAACTTTGCCAGATAATGCCGAACGACCCTAATGCCCCTTCCAGGGACTGAACTTGCCTGCTCAGTGGCACAAAAGTAATCTGCAATTGTATCTAGGGGCGGGAAACGATAATTTGAAATCATATTTCCGAAACTCCACTAAACTTGTCAGGTATTGTCTGAATTAGGAGAAAAGGCATATGATTCGAGTCCCGCGCGTCTGGATTTTCATTATCTCTAGCTACTGAACTGGCTCGCGCTGGAGCATCAAAAGTCAGCTCCGTATGCATTTCGGAGTGTGAAATGAGAATCTGAAATTGAATTTTAGGAGTTTCGATAACTTTGCCGGATAATGCCAGTCGACCGTATTTTAGACACATCGTAGCAGGGGCTTGCCTTAAAAGCCTTGGATCGTGATAACTTGGTCCCTGGTGTATTTCAATACTGATAATCCGAATCTGATATTCAATCTGAGAAATAACAGTAACTTTGCCGGATAATTCAGGATGACCGTCTTTTACGGAAACCGGGGTAGAAGCTCACCCTTTAAAGTCTTGGCGCAAAAAGTGTATTCCTGGTGTAATTTGAGATGATTTAAGCGAGTTTGAATTCGAAATATTGAAATTCCTGTATTTTTGCCAGATAATGCCGGGGGATCGGAATATTCTCGGACAGCAGTACCAGCCTAACTTGCCGACGTAGAGACGCAAAAAGTGGGTCTTGATTGTATTTCGGAACTGCCGATCTGAATATTCTCAATCCAATTCAAGATAATCTCATATCTACGTCAAGTAATGCCAGACGAAAGTATTTTGCACGAACTGTGGAAAGCAAGCCCCGTGCTTTAAAATTCTTGAGGAGAGAGAAATGCTTTCCTGGTGTTTTTCTGGATGGGAAATATGAATAATCTGAAATCGGATTTTAGAAACTTCCGTAACTTTACCGGATAATACCGACCGACCGTAATGTCCCCTTCAGAGACTGAACTTACAGGAGCAGGGACGTCGAAAGTGGGTACCGAGTGTTTCTCGGGGTGGGAACGAGAATCTGGATACGGATTTCAAAAGCTTCCATAAATTTTCTGGATATTGCTGGAATGAGATCAAAAGGCTTTGCATTCGGATTCCACCTCCGGATTTTCATTCCCTATATCAACTAAATTTTAAGGTGCAGTCGTGCGAAAATGTGATTGCAATAAGAAATTGCATCTTCGGGTATTGTTGTCTCTTTGTTAGATGGTGGAGAAACTGCACATTCCGCATCAGCAGCCATTGGACATTCATAAAATACAAGATGCAATATGTACCATTGAAATAAAGAGTGGATTGGCTACAGTATTGCAAGTGAATTCAATCATGATCAGGGATAAGTGTACCATGACCCATAAACATTCACTCAAAGCCTTACATAGAGCTTTGCAAGATTTAAATGGCAACGAGAGAATATTCGATGTTGCTGTTGTATTACTGTCTGGTGATTTCTGACAGCCATTACACGCTCTACTTTTGCTCGCATGATTAACGCCTGTTTAAAACAATCGTTTTTATGGCAAAACGTGGAAACACTTCGACTGACCATAAACACGCGAGAACATTTGCAAGATGATCAATCTGAGCAAATATTTCCTAATCAACTAATGAATATTGGAAACGGTGAAGTAGAACTTCACCCCAATACATAATGCATGAAATAATCAGACGATTTCTATAATGTTCTTTAGGCAAAAAGGAACTGATTGAGAGTGTCTTTCCGGATATACTGTATAATTATCTAGATGAATATTGCTTCTATAATCCTGTTACTTAATCAAAAAAAATGTTGATATTGTGATGAAATAAACTTCCAGACACAGGTTTGTTGCCAGTTGATCCAACGCCTTTTAAACCAATCGACATTATCGTTGATGAAAACAAAAACCGTAAATTTTCCAACCGAGTTTTTGAATTCTCTACATGTATCAGGAATGTTACGACATAATCTTCGGTTGGTTCCCTGGTTATTATCTGCGTAACTTAAATTCACCTAGATAATGCAACGGTGCACGTTTGATCATCAAAATAATTATACCGGGAACTTCTTGAAGCAAACATTTTGACTGTAAAGTTTAAACGAAAATTCGGTTCTGCTACTACGGAATCTGTTGCCACGTATTCCACTGATACCGTCAGAATCTCTAATACCATTCAAAAGGCTTCAATTGCCGATTCGTTTGGCTTTCGCTATGACCATAAAGGAATCTAAAACCCGAACAATATTCATTTGATACTTGGACTTAGAAAATGCATGTTTCTCGAATGGGCAACTAGATGTTACATGCTCAAGTGTGCGGAAATCGTTGAATCAATCTATTTGAGTTAGCAAAATGCGGGTTACCGAAAAATATTGTGCACCGATTAGCGATTAGTTGTATAAAGTTATTTGTTGTTATACTTTTACAAAATGAAAATAATTTTAAAAATTGAAAAGAATCAACGTTATTCACCACATTTATAAAATTAAATCTTCAGATGCTGTTACTTAACAACTTCGTTAGTAATTCATGCATTATATTACACTCAAATAGGAGATGAATGAAATGCAAAATTAAAATAATTTGTTATTTTATACTTTATTTCAACCCTCCAACATTATAAAAGAAGATTAATTTGACTGCATTGAATAGCTTAGGATAATATTAAACTAACGTATTAAAACAAAACCACAGCAACGCGTGGCCGGGTCAGCTAGTTTTATTATATACTATTGTGTGCCGATATACTGACCCGGCCGCAAGTTTGACACTCCTGCTGTATATAGTCTAAAGAAACAATTAAAATAAAAAAAAAGTTTATATATAAATAAATTTTTAAATTTCAAAACATTTCTAGATCTTTGTTTCTTGGGCATTTTTAAACTTTATTAAAATAAAACTGAAGTTTAATAGTTTACCCTCTACATTTAAGGTGGAAGATCTTTCTTTCCTTTTATGTAGCAATGTTTTGTAAAAAAGTGTGAAAAATTACGTCAGCATTTCTTTGTATACAAATACTAGGCTGGATCGAAATTTTTTTTTCAAAATTTCAAAACTTACTTATATGGAAAAGATGTTCTACAATATATAGATAAAGGGGAATATATATATATATATATATATATATTTATAATAAAAAATTAATTTTTTTTTTATGTTAAGTACTGCTGTAAGGGGAAATGAAGGTTAGGTATTTGAGTTTTTTTATGGTAAAAAGTCAGAGCAATTTTTGTTAAAGAAAAATAAGCATTTTAATATTTTCCACCATTTATTGTGATGAGAAGGCACTTATTAAATAGTAACAGAGAAAGAATACTAAGTACATTTAACAACTTCTTTGGTTAAAAACTTTTTTTAAAGAAGACGGAAAAAAATTTGGATTGGATTGTTTCGACTAAGGTTTCTTTCCCGAGTTCCTGAAAAATCATAAGATTTCAATACTTTTTGCATTACCGGGAATAATACTTCTTTCCCGTAAACAATACGGGGCTGAAATAGTTCGATAAAGCTAGTTTTGACTTGACTGAGAGTTTCGACCTCCGATATATATTTAAGCTGACTAAACTGTTGCGATTTGCGATCGTTCACCCCAAATTCCTTGGAAGGAGGAATGTCCATTTGTATCCTCAATATTGGGGTAAGAGTGTAACTAGAGAAACAATAACGCCTACATAGGGTTGAGGAGAACTTTTGCAGCTTGTCGTAGGAAAGAGTAAATACATTAAATACTGACCAGTTCCTGTCTGTGTGTCGAACATCGCTTCTTTAAATTAAAGTACAATCGACTCTCGATAAATCAAACCTTCGATAATACGAACCTCTTGATAATTCGAAGTACATGCTCAGTCCCTAGAAAAACTCTTGATATTTCGAACTAAAACAATGCGTTTTGGTACACTCAATATTTCGAAGTAAAATTCGGCTGGCCAGACTACAACACGCTATAATTCGAAGTTCTTATTCTCGACAATTCGAACTCTCACTATCATGTGCAGTCCTGTAATAAACAGGTTGGAGCTTATAAGTTTTCAGTTGTGTTGTCTCTGCTGTCTCTCTTCCCGGTGTGACCATCTGTTTTCTGGTTCCTCAGGCTAAAATACACTTTTATTTTCATTCCTTTAAGTGGACAACAGACCAACCGAATTTGTTGTCAGCCGTCTATATCTTTCGTTTAACACGTGGCATTGTTACACATGTGTTCAGAAAGGAAGGCTATTGTGAAGAAGAGATGCGTAGGATTGTGTATGAATGTATTCTTTAAATACAGGACTTTTAACTTATGGAAAATATTTTTATACTGTATAATATGTACTTTTTAAAAATACTTTAAAATAATTTTATACATATGTAAAATAGTTATTTTATTGCATAGTTTAAAATTTAAATGTGTTAGAAATAAAATTTCTCTTCATGTATTTTGGGAATTTCTTTCTACCCTCTTGATAATTCGAACTCTCGATAATTCGAAGTTTTTCATTAGTCCCACCAACTTCGAATTATCGAGAGTCGACTGTATTTAGTTTTTAAAGGAACATCATTTCGTAGGCTGCTAGCACGACTATTCTGATAAAGTTCTCGCACGTTAAATCTGTCGAGAGCTCAAACGTCCTCCCGTTGGTGTGGTGTGGTAGTTAGGAGAGGGGGGTGCCAGCTCAGGTGTCGTCCGCGTCACTTGACGATGGTTCAAAATTACGCGGACCGTCGCCAAAAGCCCTCGTGTTGCTAATCAGGGTGACGCTAATATTCTCTCACTCACTCACTCTGATAAAGTTCTCACATCTTGATTTACGTTGATAACGTAAGTACTTATACTTAAAACTGTTTTTTATTTAATTTGTTATTACATTTTTTTTTATACTTGTCTCTATTATAAACTGTTTAAATGAATCAACAGCTTGAAGAAGGGAAAAGACTCTCAAACAGTTTAAGATAGAAATTTTTAAAAAAAAATCTCGCAAATTTTCTTATTTATTATATTTTTTTAACCAAACTTTTGTGTGTGAGATTCTTACATTAATATTTAGTTCTTTTTATGTAATGAAAATATAGCACTTTTATTAACAAGAAATCGGTTACACAAAATCTCTTAAACACGAGAGGTAATTTTTTTAACATATGTGATCATTACCCCAGCAGCAAATGAATTTTCAAGTATTTATTAATATTTATCACTTAGTAAGAACATTAGAAAAATCATTCATTCATCCATTGATTAAAAAATAGTTCAAATTCGATCCTCAAACATGAAACTAGGTGATGCTTTGAAAACAATTCTTTCAGACATCAGCTGAAGCTGCGATTAACATAGCGAAGATTAACATTGTTCCTATCGAGTAGTGAGTTTGAGAACTGATGCCAATAAAGCGCGTCGTGTTGAGGGGCCTATGTGCGTTAAGTCTTCCGACTTTCAAAGTCCACACGTTGGGTTAGTATGGAAGTTTGGAGGGTGAAGTTACAGACAATGTGTCGTCATCTTCAGTTGATTGTGGCTCAGAATTACAAGATCATGCTGCGTCAGAATACGACATTGATAAACAAATAAAGGTTTTTGATTTAGAAAGATCAACACAGAAATTTGATAGAAATTTATTCGGGAATATTTTGTCTACATATTTTTTTTAGTGAAGCAAAACACACATAGATTTTTTGTCAGAACCACACGTTTGGAAATCTTTATCAAATTGCTGTGAATAGCCGACAAACATAATAGAGCAGGGATGGCACGCGTGCCATTGATGGCACACGACACAATATTTTGAGCACACCACTGAGCAAAACGGTTTGCATTTTAGTTCAAAATATTTCCGTAATTGATTCGTCAATCAAGGAATTTTCAGCGAGATTTTCTCAGTTCAAGGAATTATTGGAAACGCTCAAGTTTATAATGTTCCCTGATGTGACTTCATTTGGTAAACAATTGAAGTCCCAATTCGATTGTTTGGAAATTGAACAATTTGAAATGCAACTGATTGATTTTCAGTCTAGTTCAATATGGATTCAAAAACTTATTGAAACAAAAAAAAAGTTGGAATTGATTGAAATAAAAAGATTAACAAGAAACATGAGTAAAAATGCGAGTTACAAAGTTTTGGAAACATGGAATTCAATTCCACACACATTTAACTGTTCGAAGAAGCTGGTTCATATATATATATTTGCCACTTTAACCATATTTTCATCTAACTATGCCTGCGAGTCATTCTTTTCAGAGACGAATAACGTTAAAGACTCGCTTAGAAACCGTTAGGCAGATGACTCCAATTCAGCATGCCTTCTGCTAAAAGTAACATCTTACAATCCAAATTAAGTTATTTGTCATCTAATCTGCAACAACAGAAGTCCCACTAATGTTACTTTAATTTGAATTACACATATAACAAAAACATTTAATACCTTACAATACAAAATGTATTTCTTTGTAGTAAATAAACAGTTTTGAGTTGTTAGTATTTAGTTTTATTACTTTCCCAATAATCACAAGTCAAAATTGTTTGGTGGCACGTCTATATCTCATTAAATATTTCTGTAGAAAAAATGGCACGTTGATTCCATGAAAGTTTGCCACCCGTGTAAAAGAGAGTCAGGATTGTACTAATAAATACAATATTTTATATTGAAAATATACCTCTATTATTATTATTAAATGTTTAATATTTTTGTTCTATTTGTTAAAAAATAATTGAAACTTCGAATATTATCTTTAGAGAAAAAATATTTTATGAGCGCTGCAAAAATATTATAGATTTCTTTGTAATAGGAATAGCAATTTGAAAATATTTTTTTTTTTGTAAAAAGCTTAACTTTTAAGTAAATATAGTACACCCCCCCCCTCCCCGCATTTTACGCTTAAATTATTGGTATCTTCGAAAGCATTACTTAATGTTTAAAAACTATGCAAACAATATTTATTAAAAAAAATAAGTGTCCCAACTTTTTAAAAATTTTATTGAACGATTTAAATAACTATTGCTTTGATTATGCTTTTTAGACTTTGACGTAAAAGGGTCTAATTCGGTATATATTAGACCCTTCAGCCAGTATGTAAAAATAAAGTTAATTTTACTAAAAATATGTTTTTCTTTCTTTTTCTGCAATATCCTTTAACACGAAAAAAATATTTCAGTCCCCTCAGTTTCGGGTTAAACGATTTTCACTGTATATTAACTCAGCTTGTCTATCTTTGAATGAATATATCTGTCTATTTATATCAGAATTAAAAAAATAAATGTATGGTTTTGTTCATGAACCATAAACACCTCATGACAGCATTAAAAGAAATCATAACTCAGAGGGAAAAAAATGAATTTACAGTTGTATTCAGCTAAATCAGTTTAATATTTTGTGTTATAAAATATCAAAATTTATTAGTTGTACTATAGTATAAAGGCAATTATATTTTATATGCATGCCTAAATCGCACCTTCTGAATGAAAATTTTCTTTAAAAAACCTAAATGTTACCAACAATTTAAGTTATAAATGGGTTTGCTTTTAAATTATGCTATATTTACCAGCAAATTTGAGTTGGCATCCTTCCTTTTTTTGTCTTTGTATTTCCGTGTGCTATTTTTTTCATTCTTTTTTCCATTTTACGTAACAACTAACGACCTTAATTCTTCGCTTTTATTTTATCCATACAAAAAAAAAAAAAAAAAAAAAAAACATTTCTGTTATTACTTAATGAAACTTTTTAATTGTATCTTTTCTTTAACACAGGAAAAAGAAAAAGGATGAGGGGAGGGAGGAGGTGCAAAGCTTTTTTTAACCTGGTAACTTTGATGCTCGTAGGTATTCTTTACATTTGCAGGAAATTTTTCCTCTTTTTGTGATATTATCCCACGGTGAATTTTTGTTCTTTTTTTTTTGAAGGTCAATGGCGTAATGGATCATGTCGCAATAAGAGACCTTGTAAGTTCTGAAACCGAGGTAGGGTAAATGAAGCAATGGGCAACAAAGAAATGGACTGTAACTAGTCGGGTGAATGTTTTGGGTTTCTAGAAACAGTCTCTGCTCTGTCGCCAAGCGAGTTTTTTTTTTTTCTTTTCAAATTCTACTCTCAAGGTTATTCATTACACACTAAGCCTTTTCCGAACAGGTGCGTTTCCCTTCTGACAATTTTAACCCTTTTCTGAACGAGCCATTTCTCATTCAAGCTGCAAGCGCTTGTTTATTTTTTTTCCAAAGTGTTGTTTCCATTTCCGAATTCAAAATTTAGCCTTGGTAATTAAACCATGCTCTAATTAATCGAAATAAAGGGAATTTTTACCGTTTACAAGGTAAATCAGTTTCTCCAGACTTGAATATTTCTTGATGATTTGAAATAGTTTCCAATCAGCTGGACGCGGGTTAGTCGAAAGTTTAGAATAGATGTTGCGCTCATTCTTTAAAAATTACATGCATACATTACAAACCAAGAACATATATTTTCCAAGTAGATGTGCAAGTAAGAAAAAAAAAAGAGGGCAGCAGGAACATCTAAAAGGAAAATTACTTGAAAATTTTTTTCTAACACTTTCGAGCAAGTCTTAGTAATTTCTAGTTCTTCTATACTAATTCACAGGGCAATTGACTAGTGACGCGATACGAGTACAACATTCCTAAATCGTATTTACTCTCTGTATGTGTTGATATTTATATTAGGTACACCGATAAGCTCTGCCTGTTGTTTAAATAAAGAAAATTAATAAATTTTAAAAATATTTATTAATTATTTATTGAACAATATAATTTCCATTGTTATTTGTGACCGCTTCTTGGGTCTCTATGGGCAATTTGAGGATTTAATTACTCTAAAATGTAGGGACGCTCCAAGGTAGGGGGTGGCCTACCCGCGGCACGCGTGCTACAGTGTGGCACGGCGGAGTTGTAAAAATGGCACGCGAAAACTTAATAACAAATTTGAAAAATTTGAAAAGATAATAATAAATAATTTTTTATTTTGCAATTTTATTGAAATGTGGTTGTTTTAGACCCCCCAAAACCCCTCAAAATTTAATTTTAATAAACCTAAATGAGTTACGGTAGAAATTTATCGTCTGCAGAACGCGCCTGCATTGTTGTGTGCGAGTTGGCTTTCCAAATAGTTTTTCACTCGCGAGATTTTGGAATTTGAGAGAGCGTGTTTTAAAATATCTGGAAGAACACTGGATTGCTCAGTGAGTACTTGCTATTCTGGAATAAAGACAGGCTATGTGATTTAGCTTTTCTTACCAATGTTATGGGACATTAAAATAATTTAAATTTAAGATTACAGAGAAAAGATTGTATTATTCCTACCCTAGTTGGTCAAATGACTTCTTTTATGGACAAACTTTTGCTTCTTTTGTCTTGATTTTGGAGACAAAAAAATTAACATATATTTCACATTAATTCCAGAATTATCTATCAAAGTTAACAGTGCTCCGAGCTGTGATTTATTTAAAAATTTAATATCCATTTTTGCAGGATTCTTTAAGGTGAATCACTTCCTTTGTTTAACATCTTACATGACATCTAGATGGCGCTGGCTATAGCGAAATTTTTGGCACAAATATTTTTCTAAAGATTCCCTAGATGGGCAATAAATTTATCTCTCCGGTACTCCTTTCAACAAAATTCTCCCCTCAGCGAAAGGAGACACTCCCTGACTGGGGGGGGGGGGGGGTAAATCGTAAAACTGGTAGAAAAGTTCTTTTTTCTTTTTCAAGGGGAAGGGGGTAAAACAGCAGTGAATCTTGTCCAAGGAAGAGTTCTTATTTCTGGACAAAGATCAGTGGTAAAACTTTTTCGGCTCATGTAAGATGTTTTCCCGCAGTGTTGGATAAAACGACATGGAGACCCCCTAGGCAGTCCAGTTCTCGGGGCCCCTGTAGCCTAATAATCTTATTACACAACATTTTAGCAATATATTTCATTGCACAAATAAAATAACAGATAATCAGCGAATTAAAAAATATGTAACTAAACACTAATTATTTATTAGAATCTGTAATAAAAACTATTTCTTGCAGCAAAAAATAGCTAAATATTTGGGTTTTTTATTTTATTTTTGGGACCCTTAAAAAGAGTGGGGCCCATAGGCAATCACCCACTCCACCTAATGAGTAATTCGGCACTGGTTTTTGGGGAATCCCATTCGACACTTAGAAGAATATATCTTAAAATAATATTTAAAATATATAATAAACATATTTTTGATGTTATATGAAAAGAAAATTTTAAAAATTTTATTTCTTATTAGAAAATTCTATGATGTAAGTATAATGTATTTTTATTCATTGATAATATTAATTTGTGATCCAAATGTCACCTGCGCATATTTAGTAACTGAGATATGTGTTCACGTTTTTTACACAAACTGTCGGCCCTTGGAAATTATGTGCAGTAGCATTTCATATTCCACGTTTAATTCGTTTTTATATTTGTTTTTGTAGACACTCGCGTTGAGAATATTTTTCACTTACTAATTACATTTTTGTGAATGGGCATTAAAATGTTCACAGCTATGG
>BMAO01034738.1:0-31058 GCA_019973975.1 Trichonephila clavata
TTAACTCCTACGATCTCTAGAACTATAAAATGGGACGAACCCAAAGTCTTGCAATCATTATAAAAACTCATTACAAAATAACTGTTTAATATAACAATGTAACTTTAGTATCACTGGATAGGTCAGTTTTGGTAGTTGTTTTGTGCAATAGATAACGGAAGTGCTTCTTCAGGAATGCCTCAGAGGAACATTATAACCCCTCCCCCTGTCTACTCTGAGACCCGGCTAAAGGTGTGGGAGGAAGTGAAGGACGACTCGACACGATAATTTCTAATTATTTATTCAGTACATTAATTAACTCAAACACAAATCACTAAGGGGTCTCAGGGATGTTAACTTTCTCTAGAAGGCTGAAAATATAAACAATATTCAAATACATATAACTCTTTGAAATTAAAATAAATAATTCGAATTCCTTTTATTTATAAAGGAATGGGGCTACAGAAAAGTGTAAAATGTTTAAAATACAATTATAATTTTAAAAATTATAAGCATATGAATAAAAGAAATATTTCTATAAGAAATATTATTTAAGTCTTACGTTGTACATGCTATTTTTAAAAGTATAGCTTTAATTACTAGCAATAAGTTGATTAAACAATTATTTGTATCCTTATTACACCGTAGTAATTTTAAATAAATAGAATAATAAAATCTTTTTAATAGAATAATCAAAAAAAATTTTTAAAAATTCCAATATTTTTCAAATATTTTAAAATACAAAGATATATTATTCTTAAATTTCTAGGGTTTAAAGAGTATGAAACATTTTATAATTCTATAAAGTTTTATGCATCAAAGGCTACTGTTTTTGAAAATAGAGTGCGCAGCGCAAAAATTACTTAATATTTATTACAAAATTATTTCTTATTTGCATATGCTTATAATTTTTAAAATTATGATTATATTTCAAACATTTTATACTTTTTTGAAACCAAAATCCTTTGTAAATAATGTGTAAAGAATTCGAATTATTTAATTTAAATTTAAAAGAAGTATACCTGTGTGAAAATTGTTTATACTTTCATCCCTCGAGACAAAATTAACACCCCTGAGACCCCTTTTAATCAGATTAAATAAGATGTTTCTAAGTGGAGAGCAAAGGTTTTGTGACGAGAATCTCGTGTTTGGAGAATACTTCTAATAAATTGATCCATTTTTATGAATCCATCTTCTACTTTAATATTTGGTTTACACGGTAGTTATGCGACGTGACCGTCACTTAAATCTCTTTAATAATTTAAATAACAAAACACGCTATCAATATGACTAATACCTGAACTGTAGATAGTCTTCTTATCTTCTACTTCTTAATGTTTCAATTTCTTGGTAACTGCAATTAAATATCAATTTTCCTCTATATAACTATCTATCTCTTTCTATATCTTTATCTCTCTTCTATATAACTATCTTTCTTCTATCTAACTAACTCCTATTCAACTAACTAGATAGTAGGCAAACCTATACTATATATAATAGACTTAATCTGCATATATCACGGTTTCTTCTTCAGAAAGAGTTGTTGATATTCATAGCCCAAAGATTTCCCAAGAAGGTTAGTGGAAAGACGCGTGTAGATCCGTCGCAACATTTGTAAGGAAAACTTCATGTTCGACCTAAATTGCGTCGATTCAAGAAAAAGCTCATTATGTGAAATCTCTGGTTTTATGAAACGAAATCACCTGTTGCGATATCATCTATATAAGCCAATAACAACCTCTACACCATGGTGATCATTTTGGTGTAGTGGTTAAGTTACTCGGTTTCGGATCCAAAGGTCCCGGGTTCTGTCCTCCGGATAAGGGCGCCATTTTCATTGGTGACCCTGGCTGAACTCAGAAAAAGGCAACCTTCTGAACTGTCGTGGCGCCATCTACTCGCAAAAAGGAGAAAAAAACTCATCAGACTTATTTGATGCTTCTAATTTGTCAGATTCACTTGGCGCAGCAAAGTCGTCAGACTCACTTGACGCAACTCCTTCAAATACAACAACTGCTCACGCAACACGGTCGATATAACAACTACATCGTTCGTTCGCCTATCCACCAACTCACTGGTAGGAGAGTGTGTAGCGATATTATCTATACAAGCCAGTAACAACCTCCACACCATGGTGATCATTTTGGTGTAGTGGTTAAGTTACTCAGTTTCTGATCCAAAGGTCCCTGGTTCTGTCCTCCGGATAAGCGCGCCACTTCACAACCATTAATGCTCAGCGTAAGTTTCGACGAAGTTGTAAGCAAACCTAATGGTGCAAAATAGATAAAGCGATGGCATGAAATGTTCAAAGAAATAAGCAGGATTAAGGATTTTCCTAGAAGTGACAGGTCTAGTATGAGTGAAGCAATTGCTGAACACGTTTCACAGTCGCATTAATAGAGTTCTACTAAATCAACTTATGAAACTATTTGCACTTTTACTAATCCTGTTGGGTAAAATAATCTTTTTAACTGTGATTTCGGTTGAAAACTGCTTTCCGTAGAGAGGTCTGGGTTTTATGTAAATTACAGCTTCTATTTATGAGTTAATCATAGAGTAGGAGAGATGATGGTTGAAAATTGAGATAAAAGAAAGCATAGCGTTAGCGACCGTATGTTCGTATAGTTTTCAAGAAGGAATATTAATCAAGAGTTGGAGCAAGAGCGTTCAGGATAATGGATAAGTGCTCATATTTCTTTTATAATTAATTAATTAAGTTTGATTGCTGCCTGAGTTTAGTGATTTAAGAGCATTCTTAGTTTAGTCGATTAAGTCTATTAAGGCATATAGGCAGTAAAATTAAGTCAATGAAAACTCGAAACCTCGAACACTGCGGTCGATGAACCTCACGTGAACTTCAAAATATTGCAAACTAGTTTGGTAAGAATTATTGATAAATTGCATAGATAGCACTATAAAAGAAAAGATCTGGTAAAGAACACTTGGCGGGAACTGGAATACTGCATAGGCATTCTCGAGCTACCAAGGGAGCGAACGTTTAAATTTACTAAGGTAAATTGACTTCTAAAAAATCCTCCAATGTATCGAAAAAAAACTCAAGTCAATTAAAATAGTTTAAACACAATAAAAATTTATTATCAGGGCAAGACTTTTGGTTCATCATAATTTTTTATTAAAAAAAAATTCATCAAAAATTGGTAATTTATTTTAGCATTACTTAAACCTGAAGGTCATTTTTGTTAATTATAGTGCATATTTACAACGGAATTGTTATTCATATTTGATTTTAAAACCCTCTAAAAATTATTTTTAGAAGTAACAATATAAAGCATTTAATTAATACTCAAAACGCTTTTATATTGTGATATTTATGAACAGTAAATTTTGGTTGCCTACTTCATGATAAAATACTTTTGTAGATATTGACGCAACTGAAAAGTGACAAAAGTTTATCACCCTCGTTCTATTACTCCATAATTTTAGCAACTAAAATTTTTTCGCATTTATCTTCCAAGGTTTATACTCAAGAAATGCAATAAAATGTAAATGCATCGTAGCGTTGACGTATTAAATAAAATTATCCCTTTTATTCCTAAAAATTTTAAGTGGTACGATTTTGCTTCTTCACCCAGGTAAATCATTTAAGTTATGATATGAATGTGTTCGTTACTTTAAAACATTAAAAAACACTGTGTATTAAATTTATATTTTGAAAAAAGTATACATTTTTCAAATTTAGTTGTTTATGTGAATCGAAATTCTAGATCAGTAGTTCTGTTCAAATATTTCATAGCACATTGTCACATCTGCTGTGAAAATTTTTCATTGGATTACAAGAAATAGACTACAATACGTTTCGGATTTTCAAAAAATATGCAATCAGTTACAGTTACCACTCCAGATTCATCCCTGAAAAAAAGTAAGGCGTATTTTTTTTCTCCATTTAATAGGTTAGTATATAATACTATTAATAATAACAGATCATTAATTCGTTAACATGTACATAGATTTTATAGTTTTTATTTCTATATTAATAATGATAGAGAAGTGCTATTTCGTAAAAAGTGAAAACTTTCTAACTTAATTTCTTACCATTTGTTGCGTTAGCTAATTATTTTTAGAAATCTTTGCATTAAAAGGGGACCCAGGGGTGTTAACTTCGTGTCGGGAGCTGAAAATGTAAACAATTTTTTTGAAATTGAAATTAAATAATTCGAATCTTTTACACAATATTTATAAAGGAGTGAGACTTCAAAAAATGTAAAATATTTAAAATGTAATCATTATTTAAAAATTATAAGCAGATGAAAAAAGGAAACATTTTTGTAAGAAATATTAATTGCTACGTTGTGCATGATATTTTATAAAACACTAGCTCAAATTACTAGCAATAAGTTGATTTTCAAAATTAAATGCTTCCTTACTATACCGCAGCTATTTTAATATAAATAGAATAATGAATTACATTTTTCAAAAAATAAAAAAACTACATTTAAAAAAACATTTTTTAAAAATTTTAATATTTTTCAAATATTTTGAAATGCAAAAGCTATATAATATTAAAATAGCTATATAATATATATAAACTATATATTATACTTGATATTTATTACAGAAATGTTTCTGAATTTCATGTGTTTATAATTTTAAAAATTATTATTATATATTTTAAAAAATTTGTACTTTTTTATATAAGTAATGTGCAAAATATTCCAAATAATTAATTCAAAGAATTAATAATATTTAATTCAAATTAAACTTCAAAATAATTTCAAAGAATTATATCTATTTGAAAATTATTTGTATTTCCACCCCCCCCCCCACCCCGAGACGAAATTAACACCCCTGTGACCCCATTTATTGGTTTTTAAAATATTTTTCTAAAAATTATATAATTACTAATTTTTAAACATTTAAATCTGTATACGCAGGGCATGTATAGCAATATTAAGTTGGAATACCTAAAAAAGTATAACTTTAGTGTCTGGAAACTTTATAAATAAATAAAATTTCTATAAATATTCCAATTTTTATAAAATAAAGAGTTAAATGCTTATTAAAAAGATGCAATGCACAAAATTCGAACGAACCAAATCCGTGTGATATGTTATGAAAATGCAATGCTTACAATTATTTGAACACTAAAATTAGTCTTTTTTTTATCCCTTAAAAAGTTATTTACATATTTAAATGCAGTTTACATCTATTATTAATATCATATTAACTGTGAAAACAGTTATTTCACAATTAATTAGTAAATTCATTTTTTATTGCCTGTGTAATTATTTTTGTGTGTGTGATTTTGATTGATGTCATTGAAAACATTTCTTTGAACCTGTATATTTCGTAATTTTATTCTTATTTTTAATTTGTATACTAAGAATGGATATTAATTAGGTTTTCTGTGATAACACGTTTCATTTTATGCTAAGAAAATAGTTTTTTTAAAGAAATTAAAATACAAACCTGAATAAAAGTATAAATGAGAGATTTGAAGTTTTTTAAACGATATTTGGTAAAGTAAAATATTTTTGTTACTGTTCATTTTGAAAAATATTTTTTACTAAACATTTTTATTTCAAAGGAAGTAATTGTGTAAAAGTTTTTAAAAATAATTTTTTATGCTCATGCCATAATTCTTACTTATTTCCATTTCTTTTGTAAATCTTATTTTTTATTGTTTCTCAAATTAAATAATCTTGTATGCAGTTTATTGTATTTATTTATTTAGCATTAATTTTAAATTAAATTTTACACACTTTAGAGAAAGATCACCAGAATTAAAAAATTATTTTATCAAAAGTGCATTCAAAATTACATTTCAGATAAAAAATTATTTAATTAATTATTATTTTAATCATTAAGTCTTATACCAAATTAATTTGACGTAGGTAATAAATTAAAAAGTGGAATTGAGCTTGCTCTGTACAATTTTACCATGAAAAGAAGGAAAAGTATAAATTCACGATGCATGTTATTAAAATTATATTTTTGTAAAATTATTAAAAATAAATTGTAAAATTATTACCACCGTTTACCTTGAGACATTTACTAATAATAAAATTAGGCCTGAAACATATATATAATTTGTCAGTGATACACTAAAAATTTTATATTGCATGTACTTTATTAGAAAAAGTATTATTAATATAAAGGAAGTACAGAATTTGAATCATTTGTCTATAGGAAGTAATAACTGTCTTAAAATTTAAAGAAAAATAGTGACGTTATCAAAAACATGTTTAACCTGCATTTTTTATATTCTCCCGTACTTTAATATAAAAGTACACTAATAATTTAATTTTTTGTATAAAATAACATTGTCTTTTGTGTTTATCCAGCTTTCATATTTAAAACCTTTAGAATTATTTATGATAGTAAAATTTTGGCTTAAAATTTAGTAAGGTTTTTAAACAATATTTGATTAATAAATAGTCAAGAAAACCAAAATTTTAAGGTAAATATGTATTAAATCTGTCTAATCAAGGATTAAGCAATTCAAATCCTAAGAATTGCCAAAAATGATTGTTAAGTTGTTTTTTTTTTGACAGTACATGTCAATGATTAATTAATAAAAACAAATAAATTCTCTAATTTGATGTAATTGTTAACCCTCCAATTTTTCACGTGAACAACATAATTTATCGCATTAATATTTTGTTGGTATTGTTGGATTGTTTAAATATTCTGAGATCAAAATTATATGTAAAAAAAAACCTTCCATATTAAGTCTTTTTTCCTTCTGCTAAAGCTAATTTCTCTAACGATTCTATCGAATTCATCATTTAATATGTAACATTCATTTTTTATATTTATTTTCATAAAGTTGGACATATATTGTAGGAAATCATTGTTCACACAAAACATGATAAATTTAGTGGCTTGAATGTAGAAAATTTTGTTCATCTAAATTCATCAAATCAATGAATCAAAACGCTGAACTATTATTCAGATTTAAAAAATCCCCCCCCCTCCCAAAAATAACATATTTATCTGTGTTTCATATTTTATCGTATACTGATAGTATAAGATCTTTAAAACTTTTAATAATAATAAACTATGTTTAAACTTTTAATGATATGCCTTTATGTTTTTAAAAACAAATTAAGGACTGTTTTCAACTAATAATCAAAGTTGAAACAGTTTCTAATTTGGAAAAATAATCTAATATATATATGTATTATAATTTGATATATTTATTATCTCTAACACAACCTTTTATTGGAGTTAACTTCTTTTGGTACGGTAGGGAAAAATTTTCGTTTCCTTCGCGATGAACGTAAGGTAGAGATGTATTTGTGTATGTTTAATTATATATAAGTGTTTCCCTGGGTCTAGTAGTATTCCAAAATGACTAAATGTATAGTTAAGCATTTATTCTACGGGACTTCATAGTATATATAGTTTTAGAGCATTCACACACACACACGCACATATATATATATATATATATATATATATATATATGTGTGTAATAAGAGTACGTGTATACACCACACTATAGAAATATGCTCGGGATAGGTACATAATACATTTAGTCTGTTAGTGATTTTTTAAATCATATATACGCTTCGGTGTAATTAATTTGATAGTTGTGAACGTATTATATATAGAGAGAGAGTGCTTCATTAATTTCTATTTTAAAATATTTTATCATATTCGCTGTATATGGGTAAACTATAAGTATTTATGTATAAGCATTGATAGTGCAAGTTATTAGTTAAAAGACAATAACGAACTTTTTATATCAAAAAATAATAAGGCGTGGCTAAAATTTTTATTGTTATCTTAACCCATTCATCTACTGTAAGTATTAGAAAATTATTATTATATTTATTTGTACACTGTATGATCAATTTATCTTATAAAAATAAAAATAATTTATATCAAATATTAATGTTATAAATACGTAAAAACTATTGAATTTATTCGGAAAAAATTACAAATAAGTATTTTAATTTGTATGGATTAGATTGTCCCTTAGTTCATATATATATATATATATATATATATATATATATATGTCGTGGTTTTTTTAAGTGAACTTCAAAACATTATTTTTTAACCGTCTTTATTCCATGAGATCATTTTGTAATCTGTTTGTAAGAGAGAGACGTATTATAATTCAAGAATCCCAGACCACTGAAAAGCCAGATGTCTTCAAGTACATGTCTTATTGAAGCGGTATACTTGAGAATTTAAGGATGACATATAGGTAATAAAAATTAATGGTCGGAGCCGGTAAAATTAGAGCAATGTGTTCTATATTCCCGAACTGGGTAATAAATTTAATACTTGAAGATGTAACGGGAAGATAAAAGTTAGAAATGGACTAGCCATTTAATTTTAGATCTAATTTAATTATCCTTATATATATATATATCTAATATATAAAATTCTCGTGTCACAGAGTTTGTAACCAAACTCCTCCGAAACGGTGTGGCCGATTCTTATGAAATTTTGTGCGTATGTTTAGTAGGTCTGAGAATAGGACGTAAACTATTTTTCATTCCGATATTGTAATTAGTTAATTATAGTTTAAAAAAACTAAAAAACACGCTTTTATACTGAATCGAACTAAAAAGTAAAAAAATAATTCTTAATATAATAAAATTATTAACGAGAAAATGAATGTCATTGGGGTAAAAGCGTGGGGTGATTTGTACTACATTTTTGCACTAATTCAGCTTTTCGGAATAAAAGTTAGAAATTATAACAATTGATACATTTATAGAACACCCCACGTTTTTACCCCAATGACATTCATTTTCTCGTTCATTATTTTATTCTTATATTAAGAATTATTTTTTTACTTTTTAGTTAGATTCAGTATAAAAGCGTGTTTTTTAGTTTTTTTTTTTTTAACTTTTATTTATTTTTCATTTTTTAGTTAGATCTACAATAAAAGAATGTTTTTTAGTTTTTTAAACTATCATTTTTTCATTGTTGAATTTATCCTTGAGTTTGATATTTGAAGCTGAAATTACGCGGCTGCTGAAATTAGTCTTGCTCTTCAATAGATATTATTTAACGGGTCTGAAGTGTATATATTTTCTCCGTTTACGAGGCCTCGGATGAGTCCCGTATCGTTATATTAGATTCCGTCTCTTTTGAACAGGTCAAACAAATAAAAGTATGTAAAGAACAAAAGTTCGAATTAAAAAAATTTTTAATGTGCCATGTTTTTCTTACGGACTAAAAATTATAAAATTCCTCCTTTTCGTTTTTGTTTTCTTTTTTCACATTTTCATGCATTGTCATCCACTTCTGAGCTATGGTCCAAATTTCAAGTCTCTAGCTCCTCGGAAAGTTTAAAATCAATTACAAAATTCCACCCGGACAGTCATTAAAGAAAGCGAATCAATAAAAACATGGTAATATAAAGTGTCAATCGTTTTTTCACCTTTTAAACGTGTTCCTTTCATGTTAATTCGTATCATCACTTCTAAACGTATTGCTTTATAAAAATAAAAAATATTTAGCAGTTAGAACATATATTATTTTTTTCCACATGCACGAGCCTTTTTTTTTTATTTTAATTTTCAGAAAAATGTTTATATTATGGTAGAATATTTCTAAAATCTACCAACCCTCCACTTTCTCATATACAGAACACTTTTTTTTGTTTGTGTTAATTCTATTAACCGCAAGTGTTTTTTTATTCCTGCATATAATTAGCTTAAAATTCAAAACACTCGCTTTAGGGTTACACCTTATTCTTTTAGTCATTAAATCTGAAATTAGTCGCCAAATCTGAAAATGATGTATGAAATTAGTCGCCATATCTGAAAACTGTATATAGAACTAGTCGCCAAATTTAAAAATGATATTTGCAATAAGTCGCCAAATCTGGAAGTGATTTATGGAATTGTCGCCAAATTTGATTATCCTTATTCCTGACGATCCTGATCGGGACAATGGAACAAAATTATGAAATTATTGTATTGTCCTCCGTTCTTGATAAGTGTGTAAAATTTCGAATTAATCTGACTTTTTAAAGTGGGTAAAAATCGAGTTCCAAGATTCCGTTACATGCAAGTGAAACTTATAAAAGCGTGTTAAAAAGATATTAATTAAAACCTTAAAACGCTTAATTGTCTTAACCCTGCGCGTTATTTTCCCCGCCTAGCGTCGTGAATGAACAGAGGGTGAAATTTTTCGGTATTCTCGACGTTATTTAAACAGCCATCCGATTTTTGTTTTTTACATTAGACAAAAAATAATTACAGAATTGGAAAGATCATTTCTTTCGCCACGATACAATATAGTTTTTTTTGCAAAATAATAATATTTTCTCTTTTTTAAGATTTTTTAAAAAAATAGTTAAAATTGATGCGTTTTTATGAAAATTATTTCGAAATCGTTGCGTATGAATTTATTTTCGTGTTATGAAAACGATATTCTACACTAAATAACTTCAAGCCTTTTTCTTTTAGAACCAATCATTTAAAAAATAAAATGCCCAAAACTTTTTTTTAAAGATTTTTCAAAAAATTGTCGAAATTTTTAACTTAACATTGAATAACTTCGTTATTTATTAAGATTATCATACGAAACTTTTTGTTGCGTTTGTAGAATAATGTTTTCAAACTTCTGTGTGAAGATTGAAACAATTGCTTTGAAATTACGGATTTAAAAAAAAATTTGATTTTCGTAAAATAACGTTATTGCAAGAAATAATCTAAACAGTATTTTTTGTACATTTTTAATTTAAAAGTCCTTCGTTTTCGAAATTAATGTGTGAAGTTTGAAAGCATTAACTTAAAAATTAAGCCCTAAAAAATAAAAACTTTAATAAAAAATACGCGATTTTACAGTTTGCCAAGCCTTGGCGTCGAAAAATGGTTTCGCGCCAAATAGCTTTCAGCTGTTTCACCTGAAACTTCACATCTAACTCAAGGGTTACACCAAAAAGTTCTGACTTAAACATGCGAAAATCAGCAAATTTGGCGAGTAAAAAAAAATGCGAGTGAAAAAGTTATTTTTGCTTCAATTTTTATCATTTTCTTTTTATATAATTTTCAAAAATAAATCATTATTGTTGTCAGATTAAGATGAAAGAATGCATTTAATACATTTCTGAGATTCATTTAAAATATTTATCTGTATCAAATCAGTGATTTAAAAAATAAAAAGCCAAAAACTTTTTTGAACAAATTTTAATAAAACACTCAAAATACTTAAATCGATCGTTTAATGATTTCTTCTTTAAAAAAGATAATTGCATAAAACTTTATTCCCATGTGTCTAACATTTCAAAAATTCCTCACAATTTTACTTCAAGATTTAAAAAAGTAGTAAAATTTTGTAATTTGAAAAATTTCTACTTTTTTGTCTTTTTTCAACATACAACTATTTTTAAAAAGGCTACATCTTCGTTTCCGAGGACTAAAAAACTGCAACGAAAGAATTGGAAAGTGGGTGAGTGATTTATAAATCCGCACTGTTCACCTACTCGAGAGTTTTTGGCGACGGACTTCGAAATTTTAAGCCACGGTCAAGTGATGAGGACGACACCTGAGCCTTTCACCCATCTCTCCTAATTACCACACCACACCAACTTAAGAACAAATTTCGAAAAAGGGAGTTTTTATGACATAGTTAAGAAATCACTCACATCGCGCGCATACACACATACACATAAGTGCTATCGTCCTAAGGGAAACAGGAAATTCCCATAGGGATGAAGTTATTCACTCGGTAAAAGCCCGTGGAACCCCGGGGTAAGCGGAGAGGAAAGAGACAAAAAAGTCAAAGTAATTTCGAAAAATAATATTGGAAGTGCTGATTTTGTCAAAAGAAGGGAAAATGTTAAACGAGAAAGCCATGATACGCACTCACATCGTACGTGTCACACCCACACAGAAGTACTGGCGTCAGAAATAAAGGAGGAAATTAACATGGGGATTAAGTTATACCGTCGGTAAAAGCCCGTGCAACGCCGGGTCGGGTTAGCTAGTATATATATATATATATATATATATATATTCATATTTCATTAAAAATATTGAAGTAGATTAGAATCAATAGATTGCTTTGTTCTAAGTTTTAAGTTCTAAGTTTTACAAAAGTTTTATTACCTATATAATTTACTATAATGTAATTAATTAATTCCGAAACTTTACAATGGCTGAATATACTGAGAATAATATTCCAAATAAAAAAAATAATCAGAAAAACGTTGTAATCGTTCCAATAATTTCAACTGCATTGTGAACTATAAATTACCAAATATGAGAGCATAAGGAGTTCAATATATCAAAATTCTAGCGATGTTGTTAACATTATAACTCCATCCATGGATTTTTCTGTCAGTCAATACGATATTTATGGTACCATACAATCTTCAGCGGGGATTTGTGCTTGGCTGAATGCGGAATAGATAATAGGCAAGAAATTATAATTGTAGCAGGTATATATAAATCCGAACAAAGAATTAGATGACATTATCGAGTTCCTAGATCGATCATTATTACCAAACACATCAAGAGTTTCTGATTTACTTAATAAAAATTATGACAAAGTACCTATGATTTTAAGTGGATATCTTAACATCAGTTTTGCTTTAGACAAATCTTAACAATTGATTGAATTTTTAAAAGACAATTTCGGCTTATCTCTACAAAATAACAGAATAATATCAACGACCAAATCAAATACTATAATTGATGCAGTGTTTTTGAGATTCTTAAATTGTACATTGAGTCCAAAACCTACATTTCTTATTTTAGCTACCGCAAGCCTTTGATAACAAAAGTATGTTTTGAAACACCCATAAGCATAATGGAAATAGACTAATAATAATGATACTTTTCTATAAATGTATACATCAAAAATATTTTTAAGTATTATGTATTGAAAATGTGAAAATTTTCTTTATGCTTATACCTTTTCCATCATAAATATTTTTTAAATACAGTTTGAAATATTAATGATAATAACAAATTTGTCAATTATATATGAGATTACTTTAAAATAAAACTTAATTATACAATTCAGTACATATAAACCAAAAAAGTTAACTTCTACCGCGTATTCACACTGATACACACTTAAGTTTTTCACTTACTATTCATTTATTTCAGTTTTTTTTTTATTCTATAGAGCCTGTGCTCTTTTCCCTCTACGTTTTAATTATAAATGGTATTCTAACTCCCTCCCTCCGCACACATACATATTGTTTATTTGTCTAGTAATAATTAAATATATATATATATACCAAAATTATTGAATGTTTCCTACAGAAGTATTTTTTTAGATGGAAAAATTTTCAGTACGAATATATAGCACAAATAAAGATATATTTTAACAAATTTCACGCTTCATTTTAAAAATTTTTTATTTGAATCAGTTTATTTCATCTTGAATAAAAAATTCATATTTGTGTACTATATTGTAAATGTTGAAAATGCCTTTAATTTTGTTACTGCACAGTTAGGGGGTATCAAATTTAAAATAAACAAGGCTTTCGTCACAAACTATCAAGCTTACTTCCATCGCAGAATATGTTTATATTTGCCATTATACCTTCTACCTATACACGCTTGGAGTTGATAACACTGTCACGTGATAGAAGTTTGAACCTAGTGGCGTAATGTTCCTTGTTGCTATGAAGCATCAAAAAGGTCGTAATTCGTACAAAGGAAGATATAAAAGATGCTGTAAGATTAATCTTATTGGGTTTATCTTGCCAGCATATGAAATTTAGTTAAGATTTTTAGTACAGATTCAATGCAACGAGGTAGTTTGATATTAAAGAGGAAGGAACGGAGGAAGAAGTCTCATTAATCTTTTCTACATATGAGAAGATTACTCTAGATCGAGGGTAGGTTATGATAAAATAAGTGACCATCCATTATTATCTAACCAGAAATATTAAATCACTGTCTTTAATTTCTTCTTGGTGCAAAGTGTTATCAATGGAGGTATGTTTACATTGTCATTCAAATAAGGAAAATGAAGCTATCAAAATCTGATTCCAACACAGCTACAGTAGAACCAATTATAAGCATGCTTGCGCAGAAAGAAAGGGGCCAAATCTATAGAGTAATTAAGATGAAAAATCTCAATTTCTTTTTAAGAATTTTTTTCCTTCATATTAATTGAAATTCTAAAACTGGAATAATACTTAAACAGGAAAACTTTTTTTAAAGATTATCTATTGTCATTTTATTATCATTGACTCGGGAACGGGTGCGAGGGGCACAGAGTCACACCAGGCTTACAAAATCGTTAATTAGGGGAAAACTGTTTATTTGTTACCAATGACCTTGACAGTATCCTCCTATATGCCAGTTTTCATGGGAACTAAAATGTATTTGTCACATATCTCCCTCTTTTAGAGAGTGGCAAACGTTTTCTTACAACCTTAAGGTATTTGATTTGACTCAGTTCCCCACGCCACCACTTTTGTTTCAAAATATTTTCTATGAACATGCTACATTTTACCCCTGTGAACAATTTAGTGGTTTTTATTGCTGTGTTGTACGACTCATTATGCCTTACAAATGTAAATCAGCAGTAAATAAAAGAAGAAATAGGCCTTTGTGATCTCTATTGCAGAAAGGTGAAACGCGTCAAGCTTGGGAAGGACCTTGTGAAATAATGCATTATAATCATGATAGCGAAAGTAAATTTGAAAAAAGCGATGAACATGAAACGTATTTGAGTTGAAAGGAAAATTTCCAAATGCTACCGAAAGAACTCCTGCAAGAAAAATATGAATCCGTAAGTGTAGCACACATCACCCTGTCAAAAAGACACAAGCAATAAAAAGTTCAACATCAAAGGACAATAAAACTACAATAATTTGAACAAAATATGACAGTTTTGCCTACAGATAACGCTCCAGTAATGTTTGTGAAAAGTATCTGTTCTATAGTCAACCACATTTCAAAATTTCTTGGTTCAGTTTAACTGATACTTTTTCAAAAAATTATTTAAAAAAACTGGACTTCTTAAAAGTAGTTAAGTATACTCTCTCTTAGTTAACTTATTCACTGGAATAATGACTTTTATCGTGTACAATAAAAATAATTATTAAAAAAGGATTGGGGTGACTCATCCCCCCACACGACCATTAACGTAAGCACTGCTTCCGGGTTAAATTAAAACCAGGCCCCAAAAGTTAAAATGGAGTGTATAAAGAATTATGAACCGGCCTAGGTAACATTCTCGTCATTTGATACATTATTTTGTTCTTTTACAAACATATTTATTAATAAAACTTTTTTTTTCATGTAAAGATTCCCTAGGATGCTGCTTGCCCAAACGAGTGATTTTTGTTGCCTTTGGATTCCTCGGTATATTCAATGTGTATGCATTAAGGGCGAATTTAAGTGTGGCGATGGTAGCAATGGTCAACACTTCAGAAACAGTCACAAAAACTAATATTTCCTACGCAGATGAATGTCCTTATTTAACAGATGAAAGTGAAGAAGTCAGGAATTCAAGGTATTCAAAGGTAAATACTAATAATCTTCACTTGTAATCCCCTCATTTTCTGATTCTATGAAGGTCAATTGTGTTTTATTCGTGTTTGTGATGTAGATTTTAAATACATTAAGCTCTCTATACTATTTTAGATAGCTGAATGTGATAAAAATGGATTAATTGTTTGCATATGTCCTCTTGTTTGAATAAATTGCATTTAAATAAACGAGGTGAATGATTTACGAGTAAGTTTTATCACTGAATATCAATCTATATTCATTTTCAAATCATTAACTTGTACTAATTTTATTCTTTTAAGATGTTAAAAGAGCAAGATATGAAACTCATCTAGAACATTACTCAAAAATGCTAATATATTCGATTGAAATCATACAATTTGTGATTAAAAACAATACAATTTTAAAATAGAAATATATCGTAAACTGCTGACACGCAAAGATTTTAAAAGGAAAAAAACCCATTTTTCTTAAGAAACCAACCCAACAAAAAAATCTAATTAAAAAGGTTGAAAAAATGTTCAAAATGATCATAAAATCCAAAACAAAGACGAACACACATGATAAATTAGTAATAAAGCTAACCAAGTAACTGAATCAAAAGCCCGAAGGTTTTTCATGACATCCGAGCAATTTATATTGTTTAGAAAATATAATTTTATAAAACTGATATTTTCTTTGGCACTTGTGCTTGGTATCTTGATACTTGCATGATAAACGACTTGTAATGATTGCTTATTTTCTCATTATATCTTGAAGATGCAATAGTGTAATAAAAAATAGTACCTATTTGTTGTGTGATGCAATCTGTAACATCGTTGAATACATGAACCAAATCCCATTTGACACATTGATAGTGGGGTTCTTGAGGAATTTTCTTCTTGAAGACAGCAACATATATCCTTCCTTGAAGAAGTTTACCTACTGGTTTAGGAAATACTTAAAAGTAAGTCGCCAATGATTTTCTTGCTCGAAACGTGGTATAGTATTGTTTCTTACAGAGTTTCTCAATAATGTGTTCAATTAATCTCTTGCGGAAATCGTAGTTATTAATGACCTGTAAATATTGGAAAGAAATCATAAGCATATTTCAACTTAAAATTTATCGTAAATATCGATAAGTTCAAAGTGTAACAACTTACTTGAGGTTGTTGGTGTTTGGGGGTTCGAGTAAGGATCAGCCATAACCAGTTTTTAAATTCAGATTTATTATTCTGTGACGGGTCTATATTCGCGACATTTTTCCTACTAATCCTCTTGGGGAAACTTTGAGGCTAGCATTCACATTAATTCACAGCATTCAAGAAGAACACGTGATATATGTAAATTAGTTTGACTATATAAAGTCTATATATATAGGTTTTGTAGTTGCAAGATAGAAGGAGCCGGGAAGCTGTTACGTAAGTGTGAATATTGGAGTATTTCATTCACAAACCAAGCGCGAGTTAAGGAACTAATTGCTTAGATTAAATTATCGGATTGAAGATTTAAGATAGTAGAATTAGAATTACCTATCGGTTCATTAGTGCTTGTTCTCCTTATCTATTTCACGTAGTCGGGTTTACTTAGAGTTGGGTATTAAGAATAGACAACGTTTTAGATATCATTTTTAGTTTTCCTCTTGTAGTTTCACTTGTGATTGTTTAAGTGTGTGTTTAAAGGATAAATAAAACTAATTGTTATTATGGAGTTTGTTGGTGATGCTTTGTTTCCCCCCACACCTAGAGACGCGCATGACGGAGAGAGAGGAGTGCCGATTAGGCCAGCGCCCCCACAATTCCACTCAATTAAATATAACAACTAAAGGTAGGAAATGCACATTGCCACTAATTAGAAGAGCAATCACACGGATAAAGGATACTTAATATAAGTGTGTAATCTTCTTCACTACTATTGGAACACTTTGGACTTCTACGGTATAATTCACCGTAATTCTCTTATTTGTTGTACAACCTCCGGTCATAATCATTAAACCAATTTTATGACTTATCCACCAATTAGCAATAATTGATTATCCAGAGACCACTCGTCGACTAACTCTCGACTAAATTCACGTACCTAAATGTCAACGCTGAAATATAACATCCCATTTGAATAGTTCAAGTCTTCTTCTTCGGGGAAAAGTTTTCAATAGAGCTTGAAATCAAAAAGAAATAAATTTTTCCCAAGAGTATTACTTGAAGGTTCGCGGATAGACCCGTTACAAAAGTATAAAAGTGTTCTAAATTAAGAAACTTGTCAAATATTAAACAAAGTAGCTCCCGATCTCACATCATTGCAGTGACAGAAATCAAAGAATGTAAAGCTTAGTGAATAAAAGTAAAATTTGTTTTTGAGTTGTATTTCTGTTTATTATGCATACACTAAAGTTACGTCAGTGTTTCGGATGATAGACCTCTTAATTCTGAACCATGATGTAGTAAAGAGGTTGTGACGGATCTATACGCGGCTCTACTTACCCCTTGGGGAGTCTTTAAGGACAACAATTATTTCAACCAACTTTCACCGAGTGAGGAAAGCGTGATTATGCAAATTAAGTTTATTATATAAATTCTGTATTCGTGGGTTTTGAGAGTTAGTGAAGTGAAAATCTAAGATTGTTAAATTGATAATTGAAGATTACCAAAGTAAAGATCGCTCGTATGCATGGTGATCAAGCCAACCTTTAGAATACAAGTCCTCATCTATACGATTTTTGAAGTACAAGAGTTCGGGTACTGGGATCCTTACTTAAATAGAAGTTAGAGAGTAAAATTGTTAGGGTGCATCCGAGTTAGAAACGAGATTGTATAAGTTAACGTAGAAATTAATTGAATGTTTTTAAATATTATCCTCATGCTAACTGGTCTCACCTTCGCGCGCTCTAAATATTGATCAAAACTATCTTAATTGGATTATTATTGTGTCTGTGTTGATTATTGTGACAAATAAACGATTTTATTGAATTATGTCGTTTGATCAATTAGTTGCTTCCACACTTCTATGCCGCCCCGAGAGTAGACAAGGGGGATTAGAGGGAACTAGGAATAGTCCCCCATTACAAGGTTGATATTTTTTGTGGAATCTCACAATACTACCACTTCAAAATTAGCCTTGGATCCTGATGTGTGTGTGTGTGTGTATGTGTGTGTGTGTTGTGTGTGTTTTTTTTGTTGTGTTGTGTGTTGTGTGTGTGTGTGTGTGTGTGTGTGTGGATACAGATATCTTCAGGAATATTACAAGACATGGGCATTTTTAACTCGGACTCAATAAGATCCTCATCTGAATAATTTTGATCATCAAGGGCTATTCCCGGAAATATTCTTTGAAAAACTAGAAATTTTGAACCATATGACAACAGCATGACTGAATAATTATACCATATATGCCATCCGTATTTAGGCCCTGTCTATCATCATTACTCATTTTGTAGAAAGGCAGCAGTTGATCGAGTGGGTTTGTGCCTAGGTTGGTTAGATTGTGACTCACGCAAGTTTATTTGGTACAAGTTAGAGTTTGTATGAGTATTCTACAACGCACACACATGCTGTATAGTTTCTACTTAAAAGGATTGTAGGTCGAGCTTACTTTTGTATAGGGGTCAGGGCCCCATAAAGTCTTAAAACTCAATTGCATAACTCACAGCAATTATCTACTTATTCTATTGGTTCTGTAATCGCCATGGATGTAAATATATGCTTTGCGTAGTGGATTCATTCACCTTTTCCGGTGTGTGTGGGGGTATAGGTATATCACTCGATCTTATCTTTGCAATATTCTGCTTCTTTTTAAATTGTCTTTAAATAATGTTTTGGGAAGGTGGAGTTCATTTCATAAAAATGGGGGAGGTAGATGTTCATAAAAGGTTAAAAATTCAAAGTCATACTTTTCTCGTCAGAGCGTGTTTGAGTGGGTTATCTTAATGTAATATTCTGCTCCATAAAAACATTAATTTTTCAATATTTTCGATTTTCTTGAATGAATATCTCTAGCAGCGAGTTAAGTATTTACTTTCTGTTACTAATCGAAAAACGATTTCATGGCAAATGAAGAGGATATCAATAGATTTCCTGTGAAGTTGTCACGATTTCAATTACATGCAGTTCTTACAATGCTTCTCGTGAATCTCAACCGAAAATTTCTCAATGTTGCTAAAGCTATACATTTTAATTTGTAGTTGTTTATTAGAAATAAATGTTTCTTAACATTTTAATAATGCATAGTTTAGTATTGCAAAACAATGTATTTTATATGAATAATGCATATAGTAATTAAATGTAATAAAAACTATTTATCTCTCTCTTTATTTCAGAGTGAACAATATAACTGGGATGCAAGAACTCAAGGCCTAATCATGAGTTCTTTCTTCTACGCCTATTTCGTTACTGTGTTGACTGGAGGCTATATCGCTAAGAACTTCGGAGCCAAAAGAGTATTTGGTGGGGAGTGCTTTTGACTTCAGTTTTAACGCTATTAACACCTACAGCGGTACGTTGGGGAACAATTCCTTTCATTGCGACAAGAGCTTTGGAAGGTATAGGTGAGGTGAGAGTAATATTCGTTTTGTAATAGAATATAACATTATTCATGCCTTCTTTAATATTATAACATTGTTACAAAATTTTCTCTGAGAACTAAAAATATTTTCACATATTCAGAATATTCTTTCATTCTATAAAAAGTTATTTAACGTATTATACCGTTTACCTATTTAGTCAAATCAAAAGATTCCGCCAAATTCCGCGATATGCAGCTAATAGTGTAACCCATTCCTTCGCGTGTTTAAACATTACAATAATAATGATGACATCATTTGGCAGCCTTTTTTAAATTGGTGATGTCTTTTGATTTGGCGTAATTGGTAGACGGTATAATACATAAGTATCCATAAAAAATTTTAATTTGAATTTTTGTTTGTTTGAAGTATCTCAAGTGGAACAAAAAAAATCTAGACAAATATACTTTTTGATTAATGGTGAACTCTAATTGGAACTAGTTTGATATCACGGGGCACGGCGCCAAACGCTGTTTGGCGCGATAAAGAATCACGCCAAGCAGCGCATGTCGTTGGAATGAAATCCAAGATGGCGGCCTAGCGGTAAGACTCGTCAGGAAAATAATTTTAAAGAACTGTTTTTGATATACATTAAAATCGATTTCAAATGAAGAATTTAGGAATAGATTGAGACTAACCAAGATCAATAAATAATGAATATCAATACAATAAAAAAATCATATTTGCTAATAGTAATATTCTGCAGTATACAATAATCTTATAATATAATTTTATAGAAACTATTATACATAATATTCATATAATATTAAATAGTAATAATTATTAGATATTCATGTGGTATTTTATTATCATATAATATATAATTATATGAATATAATTATATAATATAATTATATATATTATTGTGTTTATATTTAAATGAAACTAATAAATCAATTTCCTAAAAGTTTTATTGTATTTGTAATCTTTTATTTAAACCAGAGATTCCCAAACCTTTTTGTCTCATAAACCTCTTGACATGTTTTTCGGTTTTGTGTAGACCCCTACTTACCTAATATTAAATTTTTACAAATTTATCAACTTAAATGTTTTTTGACAGCTGGTATAGCACTACGTACTTTAAAAGTCTTACGTTTCTAACTGTATTTAAGTAGATAGTTTAAAAAGAAACACATGTGAATTAAGTAAAACAAAATTTATTATATGATTGTTACATAAATTAACAAATGTTTTTAATGAATGGGATGAATCTGTTGCTTCAATGACAAATTTTCAACATTTGGCTTTAATCTTTTCAGGTTTAACCCTAAATCTGCTCAGTTAGTAGTATCCAATCTTTCTCTTTTTGCTTTTATTTTGGAGACTGACAAGCGCGCTGAAACTTATTCTCTCTGCGAAAAGCAATTAAAAACTTTCTTAAGATGTTCCATAATTCAAATAAATAAGAGGTATATATTTTTAAATCCAAAGTGGCTGACATTCGTTTCTAAACTTTACTTTAAGATATTAATTAGAGCTATTAAAATCAGTTCCTTTTGAAATCAGACATTTTCTTTTTAATGCGACAACATGAATTCATTAGCTTGATATTACCATATAGTCAAAATATATCGTAAATCTAGTTTCAAGACCTGAATAAAGGCATTTAAATGTTGAACATAGGTTAAAACGTCATTTTTCTGATCTGTCATATCTGTGAAATAATGAGAAACTTGTAAAATTCACGATGTCCAGGTTTATATTCCATTGGCTTGATTCTGGCAAGAAACACTGCATTGATGGTCCTTTTTAAATAAAATTTATGCTGTTGCCTTGTAATTGCAAATATAAATCCCAGTAAATTTAGTAAGTAAATCAAATAAATAGGTAAATCCGGTTTCCACTTGATTAAATTTTCTTTTAAAATTAAAGTCCGATCCCGTATAGACTATCGTAGACCCCCATTTATACCTCATGAACCCCAAAATTATTTTTTCACTGACGTGGACCCCTTGAAAGTTGTCATTGAGCCCTGGGGGTCCATATAAACCACTTTGGGAATCACTGATTTAAACTAATATCACAAAATCAAAAGGATATAGGGAATATTTTAATTTGGAAATTTTGTTCCAAGGTTATTATATTTTAAGAATTTAAACTAGAGAGAGGTGTGGCCAACACGCGGCATGCGTGCCTCTGTATGGCACGTTTGAATTGTAACAGTGGCGAGCGAAAACTTAGTGAAAAATTAAAAAATTTGAAAAGATAATAATAAATACTAATTTTTACAGTTTTATTGAAATGCGGTTGTCTCGGACAAAATAAAAACAGTAAAATTTACTTTATACACAAAATAATTACAATAGAAAATTATAATGTAGAAAATACTCCTTCATTGTTGTGTGCGTTGGCTTTTCATAGGATGTACACTCGTGAGATTTTGGAATTTGAGGGAGCGCGTGTGTGTGTGTTTTAAAATATCTCTAAGAAAATAATAAATTGCCCAGTGAGTGTTAGCTACTGAAAACTGAAGTTGGCTTTGAGATTTAGCTTTTCCCTCAGGTACTATAAAATATTTAAATAATTTAAATTTAGGATTATAAGGAAAATATTGCATTTTTCCTAACCTTTCATATACTTCTATGAACAAGCTTTTGCTTTTCTTGTCTCGATTACGGATAAAAAAGATTAACATGTACCAAATTAATGCGGGACCTATCTACCAAAGTTATTAATTCTCCGAACTATGGTAGGTTTAAAAATTTAATATCTATTTTACAGAATTCATTCAGTGCTAGGTTTGACGGTTAATTGTTACCCACCGTTTTAATAATTATTTAGAATTAAATATTTTAAGTTACTCATTTTATAGTACCTAATCTATTTTTATAGTATATCTATCTACTTTTTATAGTATATAACCTAACTGATTGGACCTGTCAAAAGTTTATTAACACGATAAGAATTAAGTTTGTACTTTATCTTATTTTTAAATTTCCTTGATTTGAATTAAAATTTTGCTATTTTGTCAACAAATCGCATAATAAACCTATAAGTAACATTTTTTTTTGGGGGGGGGGGCCTTTTCAAACTCTTTTGTTCGTTGTAAAACAGTTGGAAGTGCCATGCATAATTCTTTTTTTATTAGATAGTGGCTTTCTTCTCAAAAAGGTTGGCCATCCCTGCCTTAAACAATACTTATAAGTCCAATAAATATATTTTGATTCTCTAGTGTAGTATTTCTTTTAGATTTAGAACTATCTCTAGCTAGAAACTATTGTACCTCTATTTTGCTGTAGAACAGTGCA
Source organism: Trichonephila clavata (assembly GCA_019973975.1). NCBI lineage: Eukaryota > Metazoa > Arthropoda > Arachnida > Araneae > Nephilidae > Trichonephila > Trichonephila clavata. Next base: position 23,172 of record BMAO01034738.1, read on the forward strand.
ATATTCATTTTTGTGCATTTAATGTTTGTATGTCTCTTTCCTAGGGATTAACATATCCATCAATGAACACATTGGTAAGTCGTTGGGCACCCAAGTTAGAACGTAGTCGGATTTCATCAGTAGTTTTCATTGGTTCTCCATTAGGGACCGTTGTTTCATTATCTGTTTCGGGATGGCTATGTGGCTTAGATTTTCTGGGAGGATGGCCGGCTGTTTTCTACGTATTTGGTAGGTTTTAGCAGAGAACACATTCTCTTAGAACACTATGTAGCAAATTGTACTTAATAAACTGTCGAACTGCCATTTAATCAATGAAGGTTTTGCATTTAAACTAAACTATGTTCTGGAGCTCTTATCATGAAATTAAGTTGAACTGCATATAAAAAGTTTAGTCTTATTTAAGACCATTTATTTAAATGTGAAATAAATTTATAAATAAAAGCAATAACATTCCCTGGATTCTAAATTTATTGAAAATTTCTAACTATCTGTTTTTGTAATAATAAAAATTCGCTTACCACAACCCAATACCACTCATAATTTTCCGAACAAGCTTAGGCTATAAGATTGTTCTGTTATTTTGCTTTTCACATCCTACCATGGAAGCAAACTACTTTAGATTTGCTACATACCTAGCTTGAAAAAACTCAATGATGGTCTTTGTTTTTGAATTAATGTTACTAATCTTATTCAGTTTCTTCATGTCCATGAAAGCAACGATAATATTGAAAAAAAATCAAAGTAAAAAGTCTTTCGAAAACATTGTAAGGTCATACTATTTATCAAGCTCCAAACGTGTTAATTTTGTCTTTAGTTGATATTACTTAGTATTTTATTTAAAGTTATTATATATTTTTACCATCCTATTATAAATTCTTATAAGATATTTAACTTCAGTAAAACCTTATGTAATCTCATATCCTTAAATTAAGGATAGTGCAAGTTCAGGTGAAAAAAATGTCAGAAGCTAAGTACTGTGACTTATTTGTAAAGCCTTTAAAAAACATAACAGGTAAAAAACAAAAAAGATGCTATGTGTTTGATATCATTAATAATAAATTATAATTTAAAAAAACTAAAGAACACGCTTTTATACTGAATCGAACTAAAAAGCAAAAAAATAATTCTTAATATAAGAATAAAATGATGAACGAGAAAATGAATGTCATTGGGGTAAAAGCGTGGGGTGTTCTATAAATATATCAATTGTTATAGTTTCTAACTTGTTTCAATTCTGAAATTGCACCCCACGCTCTTACCTCAATGACATTCATTTTCTCGTTCATCATTTTATTCTTATATTAAGAATTATTTTTTTACTTTTTAGTTCGATTCAGTATAAAAGCGTATTCTTTAGTTTTTTTAAATTATAATTTATTTTTCATTTTTTTAGTTCGATCTACAATAAAAGCGTGTTTTTTAGTTTTTTAAACTGTCATTTTTTCATTGTTGAATTTATCCTTGAGTTTGATATTTGGAGCCAGAATTACGTGGCTGCTGGAATAAGTCTTGCTCTTCAATGGATTTTAATTAAAGGGTCTGAAGTGTTTTTTTCTCTCTGTTTACGGGGCCTCGGGTGAGTCCCGTATCGTTATATTAGATTCCGTCTCAAAAGAACAGGTCAAACATATAAAATGTGTGGTAAGAAGAAAAGAAGTTCGAATTTAAAAAAAATAATGTATCACATGTTTTTATAACGGACTAAAAAGTATAAAAAATTCCTCCTTTTCGTTTTTCCCCCCTTCTTTTTTTCACATTTTCATGCATTGTCATCCACTTCTGAGATATGGTCCAAATTTCAAGTCTCTAGCTCATCGGAAAGTCACACAGTTTAAAATCAATTACAAAATTCCACCCGGACAGACATTAAAGAAAGCGAGTTAATAAAAACATGGTAATATTAATTGTCAATCGTATTCTCACCTTTTAAACGTATTGCTATAATGTTAATTCGTATCATCACTTCTAAACGTATTGCTTTATAAAAATAAAAAAGTATTTAGCAGTTAGAACATAAATTATCTTGTTCACATCACAAGCCTATTTTTTTTATTTTCATTTTCAGAAAAATGTTTATATTATAGTGAGAAATTGATAACACACACCCACTCTCCACTTTCTCACATACAGAACACTTTTTTTTGTTTTATTTTTATAAACCACAAGTGTATTAATTAAAAACACTCCCTGTAGGGTTACACCTGTTTCTTTTAGTCACTAAATCTGGAATTAGTCGCCAAATCTGAAAATTGTATGTGCAATAAGTTGCCAAATCTGGAAGTGATATATTTAATTGCCACCAAATCTGATTATCGTGATTCCTGACGATCCTGATGAGGACAATGGAACAAAATTATAAAATTATTGTATTGTCATCGGGCCTTGACAAGTGTGCAAAATTTCGAATAAATCTGACCTTTTTAAGTGGGTGAAAATCGAGTTCCAAGATTCCGTTACATGCAAGTGAAACTTATAAAAGATTGTTAAAAATTGCGAAATTTGCTCCCTGGTGCAAATTACAAAAAATAATAAAAATAATAATACAAAAACTAATATTACTTGCTTGGTATGATGGGTAATCCGTAGTATGTCGCACAGTCGATGCAATGCAGTCCGTAAAACGCTTAGGCATGCTGAGTATCAAATTATAAATCTGATCTTGTGGAATATTACACCACTCATTAAGCAATGCTCTCCGAAGTTCCGGTTACAGGCGAAGTTGAAGGGCTGAAACTCGTTGGCCAAGCATGTCTCACACATGCTCTACTAGATTCAAGTCACGTGAGAATGCTGGTCAGTCCATACGGGGGATGTCCACCGATTAAAGGCATTCGTCTACAATGTTTGCACGGTGAGTACGGGCTTAGTCATCAATGAACACAAATCATGCGCCCATGGCACCCCCAAAAACTGTACATGTTGTTTCAGAATGACGTCCCGATACATTTGGCTTGCCATGGTTCCAATTTGAACATGCAGGTCAGTTCTGGAACCCAGAATGATTCCCCCTCCCCCAAACGAGCAATTTTGCCCCACCGAAACTGTGTCGTTCAATAATGTTCTCTTCGTGGTAACGAGTACCCGGCGCTCTCCATATGAAAGTCCGGCTAGAATCAGACTCGGATTCTTGCCAGAATCGTTGGAAAACCTCACTGTTGCGGTGTCCCCAATGCATACGTTTTACTTCAGGCTAACTTCAGGTGACAATGAGTTGCGGTGAGTGGAACACATTTGATAGGTCTACGAGCATATAGACTAAACTGCCCTAAGCGACAGTATGCGGTCTACCTTGAAACTGTCGTACCAGTGGCTGAGGAGTTCTGATAAGACAGGTATAAAGTTGGGCTCTGTCTGTTTCTTTTTGGCAGTAATAGCCAAATATCACCGGTCCTTATTCGGTGTTGTAATTCGGGGGGGGGCGGGCCCAGTGCTGTAACGTCTATTCACATTACCATCAACTTGGAATCGTTGTCAAAGCCGGGAGATAACACTCTGGGCGATTCCAAGTTCCTCGGATACTTCCAGCTGGGTACACCCACATTCCAGATGGTCAATAATTCTACCATGTAAAAAATCATCCAAATGTGTCCTTTGTGTCATAATTATGCGGTTAATGCACTGAAAGGCTTATAAAGCGCTTGTGAACATTTACTTCTTTGCATGTATTCCCTATATATCCCCTTTTAACACTTTTGTCATTGTGATGTACTATCGGTGTCATCTGTTAGCTTCCTGCAATTTGCATACGATTCTTGAAGATGTGTGTAGTCATTTTATGGATGATGTATTTATATATATTTTATAGTTCGATTTCCGCTTGACTCTAAATTATCCGCAATTTATGGACTTGAGTGTATTTATAAATCTAAAACGTTTCCTCAAAACAAGCATACAAAAAAAATTAAGAATCGTTTTTACTCTCTTAATTGTATTGATGTAACAGATATGATTCATTTTTATAGACTTTTATATAATAAAGGTGTTATACTTATGATTATGTTTTATCGTAACTATATAAATTTATCTTTTACCCTGCGAAACCAAAAAAAATAGGAAACTCTTGTGGTGGTCTCCATTAAAGGTACTGAGGCGTAGGTTCTGCAGCAAGTCAACCTTCAACCTCCCTTTTTCCAACCGGCAGAGAAGTGACCCGCTCAGTTCCAACGCCAATTACTGGCTTTAAAGTCCACCGCAAGAAGGGTGACAAGGACCAATGGCCTAATAGCGATCTCGGCTACGTTCAAATAGAAATGATTCTGCATCACGTGTTTCTTTTGAAGGCCTGACATATTCCACCTTTACAAAGACACGAAAAGGGAAAACCCCTACGCTCCAAGAGATCCACAGACTTTCTCTCAGCCTGGTTTCCAAATTGGTTTGTACACTCTCACACCTATAGTGATCTATCAAGGCTCCTGATAACGAGCATCGTAATGCATCATACACAATTTTCTCATCAGTAATCCGCCATGATAATAGCTCCTCAACACTCTCTAGCTCGTTTTCCCACACCTCGGCAATGATTATACTCTTGAACATGTACTTTTTTTCATAAAACTTGAATTTCTTGATTTTTTTTCTGAAATCTTTCAACTGATACCCTCCTTAATGCTTTCTTTAGTACATTCCACGGCTTCTCAATGACACTGGAGTAAATAACGTGAAAACTCTTAATGTATAATTTGTCTCATACATATTATTTCAATTAATTGCAAATATCTTCCTTCCTTCTTCAGTGGCTCAACAGCCCAGAGTCCAACGACCTTGTCCTTCTCAAGGAACCTTCTCCAGGCCAGCTTTCTTCCTGCTGGTGTTTTAAAATTCTTTGATTTCAAAACTAGGATATCTTTTTCTACACCATCAATCCATCTAAGATTTGGCAAGCCACGTGTGCCAATTGGTTGAGCATTGAAGACTTTTTTAGTGGTGCGGTCTTTTTTCATTACGACAACGAGACCTGCCCCTTTAATTCGTTGTATTTTGATGAAGTTAACAATGTCAGATTCTTTATATCATTGATAGAGCTCTAAATTTGATCACCTTCGCCATGTTCCATTTCCTTAAATAATTGAAAATATCTTAACTGTATCTTTCAAATGCAATAATCGAATGCAAAAAGTCAAATTTATGATTTGACAGTAACTTATCTATTTGGAAAACAAAAACGTTGCTTTAGAAAAAAAAGAGAAGAAAGCAAAAATAGTATCTCAGGAGCAGAATTGTTTGTTCATTCGACGTTATTTATAATGAATCATTCATATACAAAAAATTGTTGTTTTCTAGGTACTTTCGGTTGCATATGGTTTATACTTTGGTGTATATTCATACATGATTCACCAGATATACATCCCAGTATTTCAGAAGATGAGCTCTCACTTTTCTATAAAACAGAGGATGATAAAATATCTCACATGGTATGATTGTATTATTTCTACACATAATTATGTTACAGTTTATACAGAATGTTTTTGAATTCCTACTATTCTCAATTCTACTCTCTCTCCTTATATATATATATATATATATATATATATGTATAAACGTGACCGTTGACATGGATTTCTTTAAATGAGATTGATGAGGCAGTCCTGAGGTTAATCTTGTTTATTGTACACTGAACATAAAGACACACAGATAGACAGATTCACAAATAAACACACATAACACAAACACAAAGCACAAAACAAGCTGCAGCCGACTACATGTTGAAGCAGACAAATACAGAAGCGAAAGAGGGAGGGTCACCAGGAATCTCGGTATTTATAGGCTTCTCGAATACATGATCTGAGTGGTGGATAGGTGTAGTTTAAAATACTCTCGTTAGGCGGCGGGCTAATTTATTACTAAAACGTTGGTCCTGAAGGGATGGACCATTGGTAGCTAAAAGTTATTTTAAAGATTATATTACTGGATTATTACATATATATATGTTATATATCTTGTTCAAATTTCAAACGTTAATAAAATAGTTTTTATTCATGCACTGAAGTTCAAATACATTCTTTTAAATTTCTAGTGAATGACACTTGATGTTAATACAGTTTTCAAATATTAATGCATTGATTAAATTTTATTTTTTAATTTTAAATTTGCTCTGCGTTATTTCTGCCAAAGTTAGAACTAGTGTCAAGAAATGGCGCCAGTAAGTTTTTCCAACGAATTTTTTCTTGTTTTCAAATATATCTTTTTAAACTTGTAGTGAATGACCGATGTTAATACAGTTTTATTCAAAATATTGATTCAATTAAAATAAAAATTTTCTTTCTTGACCTAAGTAGGAGTTGACTTAATTTTTATATTACTTGTTATAATGATATTTCTTTGAAATCAGTTTTTGTAGGTGTGGTATTCTAATTTATCGATTTTTTTTCAATTCAAAAATGCAAAAATAAATAAATACGCATTTTAACAAACGCGTATTTATTAAGTAAATAAAAAAATTATTCCCTATTGTGGCGAAAGAAATGATCGTTCCAATTCGGTAATTATTTTTGTCTGATCTCGTGAAAAAGAGAAGGATCACAATTTTAAAACTGACGAAAAAGTACGAACTCTTTCTATTCCCTTCAGACAGTGATTTGGCGCATGCGCAGAACACAGCGTAACGCTTTTTTGTTAACGCTTGTACAAATTTCATTCCTCATAAAATCGATTCTTTAGGAGTAAACTCCAGTAAATATAAAAGTGTGATTTAACTTTTCTCTGGTACTCCGTACATATACGTATTTGTTTCTATTGCGGCATTTAGCTCAGTTTTTTATATGAATAGGTACAAGGAAATCAAACTGTGGATTTTAACACATCTTTCTTTATTGTAATAACTTATTCTGTTTTTTTTTTCAGGATTTTGATGTGCCTTGGAAGAAAATTCTCACGTCTGTGCCAATGCTGGGTGTTCTTATTGGTCACATAGGAATTTACTTTGGTGTGACGTTCTTAATAACGGAAATTCCAAATTATCTAAATGCTGTTCTTCATTTCGGAGTTGAAACAGTAAGATTCTCAGTTCTACAGAGTACGATGACACCCAAAAATAATAACTTACAAACACATTTAATTTTAGGAGCTACTATACACTAGTGATCAAAATTAAGATAATTTTCCTATTGTCTGATTATCATCGAAAGTACTAGAAAAGCTTAAATGGAATTATGTATGACACATAAGGATCGATGCAATACAAGAAACCCATGCAAATTGTTATAGTAGACATGCGTAAGAAGTAACGCTTACGGCACGTAAACATAGAAATTTTTAAAAAACAAGTTGCAAGAGCGAGTAAAGAGGAATTAATAGAGAGTATGATCCTCCTTTACCGTTAAACAGTTTTCACAGCATTAATTGTTTTTTAATGAAACCGTTTGTGTCTCAATGGCAGTCGGCACCAATTCTCCAGTGACATTTTATTTTCAGATCCTAAATCCCTCTGATAGAAGGTAACGGAAAGCTAACTGTCTTCCTCCGAATACACCATTCCATAGTTAATTACCTTGTTTGAAGGATGTAATAATATACCGTGAAAATCACTTTACACGAACCTGAAGAGACTGAAATATTTTTTCGTGTTAAAAGAATTTCGTGTAAAAGGCAATTGCAAAAAAAAAAAAAATTACAAAATTAAGTTTATTAGAGTTTATTTTATTTCAATACATAGGAAAAATGCATGTATTTAATAAAGATCGAGGAAACAAAAAACAGTCACAAAAACTTAAAAAATAACCCAAAAAGTTGAAAATTTTAAGGAAAACAAAACATTTATTGATTTTTAAAAAAAATAATATGATTTTTTTTCTTTTCGCATTGACATTTTTAGCATCAGATTGTCAACAAATTGTTCGACGCTGTTCATTTTGCTACTCATTTCACCATTAGAATGAGCGACTAAGT
>BMAO01034739.1:0-19270 GCA_019973975.1 Trichonephila clavata
AAAATTTAAAATTGTCTACTGCGTTTGAGTCATAACAGATGAACTGAGATTTGTGTATCAGAATTTATGACACGACTAAGTATTGATTAAGAATTATTAATTCTTTTGTATCTGTAATTTTTTTTAATTGAAGACACATAAAATAATACCCCTGCTCTACTAATATCACGTTGGGCTTACAGAAGTAAGTAAAACAAACAAAATAAGATAAATAAAACAAAGTGAATCACAAAACAAAAGTTATTAAATGATGAAATAAAAACAAATAAGTTACAATGAGAAAAGGTACTTAACAAAACCAATACAATGAAGTTACGAAAAGAGAAAAATGAAAAGTTTACAAAATTAAATCAATGAAGATACAAAATAATGTAAGCGAAGCTTTACTTGAAAAAAAATTAAGAGGTCGGTTTATTTTAAGAACATGCAGTTTAACTTTCAGGCTAACTTTGAACAAAAAAAGGATAAGATCTTCACCACTTTGCTCACCAACAACATTGCAGTCACAAAATTTGGAAGGGCACAGGTAAAATCTGTTGAGGTAAACTTTAAAATTTATAAAACCAGTAAGGAATTGTGTCATTTTATTATTTGTATAAAGGTTATCATAAGACATTCTTTATAAAATGGTCGGAAAAGAGTAAGCTTATTGCGAGTATTGAGTTTTCCATAGAGAGACAACATTTTCTTCAGTTTTTTCCCCTGTAGAACAGTGCCTCTTAAATGTACAATGCTTGTGACCCAATATTCAATCAGTTTTCATCTCTCGCCCCCCTTCCATACAATAACAATGTATTGAATTCAATGATACTATACCTTGAATCAAAAGCTACAATACGAATTCAACTCTTAAGTGTCACCGGCGTATATAAACGTCTCACTCAGTTAAAGCGTCAATTACCCCGGACATATATATGCGTCTTACCGAAGTACGATCTTTTCTGAGCACTGCTATCCACAAAAAAAACTCCGAAGGCTTTGGAATGCAATAAAAGGACCTTGACAGTGTGTATATTTGCGCGCGAAGGATTTACTCTTATATTTCAGAGAGTTTGCTTATTGCGAATTGCCCCCTCAATGCACCACATACGCGTGCCTACGTGGAAAACGGTAAAATTGGGGAGCGAATCGCGTAACTTTAAGTCGGCAGTAAGGTAATTAAATTTAAACCGTGCAAATTATCAAAATAAGTGTTAATTTGACAAGCCCATGGGGTTTGGTAATTTTAAAACTTTTTCTTAACTTAGTATTGCTGAATAAATTGTAAAATACATTTTGCATTTATAAGTATATTATGTCAGTGAAAATATTATTTTATTTTTTATAATGTCAGAATGTATTTTGTTTGTTTACTTTCAGTAAATAAATAGTTCTTTTTTTATAAAATAATCTTTTGTATTCGACTTTTCAATATACTCCTGCCTTGTAAGGTAATCACGCCCCCTAGGGGGGCACGCCCCATAGTTTGAGAAACGCTACTGTAAAACGATTTGGGATTATTAAATTAGATTTCAATTTCCCGCTTGTTGAGGATTTTGCAAAGAAATTAGCCGTTTCGTTTCCAAAAATTATAAAGTATGGCCACGAACAAAAGTGAAAAACTTAAGGATATTTGAATCCTTAAGAATTTTAAGATTCTTTTGAATTTCCACAAGAATATCATTGCAAGATGAAATATTCTATAGAGTTCGTTACAGTAATGAGCTACTTTAAGAGAAAATTTAAGATTCCCTAAAATCTATTGCTCTCAGAATTTTACCTTCGACGTATTTGACCAGCTGGATTTCCATCGTTTTAATTATCGAAAATGTTAATCATTTAATAATCGTTTTATTAATCCAAACTTTTCTTATTTAAAAGTTTTAATTAAGAAAATAAACAAAAATCCTACATTAATAAATTTTAAATGCAAAATGTGTTAAATAATCTGAAAGTATGTAGGCTAGGTAAAAAAAATTAATGAATATCTTTTAAAATGATATGTGTGTTCATGACTATCAAGTTATATATAACCACTTTTCTAAATCAAATACGATTCATTAACTTGTACAACACGATTCAAGAATAAAAATTTTAACCACCTGTTTTATAGCAGAACACAGCGTCTGTATAAATCTCTCATTTATAGCGAGATTTTACCGAGGCTTATAACAATTCTTAAGCTGAGCGTAGAGTACTAAAACCATTGTATAATAAAATGCACATTCATTTTCTTTTGTAGTTTCTATTGATTTAGTACTTAACTGTGGGAGTTACGAGGTCATGAAATTAATTAAAGAGCACACTCACTCACACAAAACAGAGTTGCTCTTTCAGGATCCATTTTACGAGGGTATAAACTGTCTACAAGGAGTTATTATATAATCGTGATTGAAGAAAATAATGGCTTCTGAAAGAGTGTAGGAAAACTGAAAATTAAAAACTTACTTTTACATAGAATGTTAATTATAAATTCTGGAAAGAAATTTCTGATATTTAATTTCATTAATTTTAATAATCTGATAGTTATGCATAATTTCATTTTAAAATAAGTTATTATCAACTCAAAAATGTATTTAAATATTTAGGGCTCTAATATAATATTTAAAAGAAATATTGGAAGCAGGACAACACAAATTTCAAAATGTGATTGCAAAAAGTACAATAAGTTTTGTTTATGAGTTTTTTATTTTAATTCAAATAATAATCTGTAGGGTTTTATATGTATATATTTTAATTAATTATTTATTAGCGTAGTATATACAATACAAGCCCTTCATATAAACAAATTCATTTACTATTTGGATTTATGCAGCCCATATTTCGAATGTATGCCAAAAATCATTACTAATTCACAAGTAAAATTTTGCTTTATATCCTAAAATATCTTTCTCAATGCTATTTAAAAGATTGTTGTAATACATTAGAACATGCACACATGACATATAGGAGTTGACTTGTTAACCATTAAAATACACTGACTGAAAAATAAATCCCAACTCCAGGAAAGACTTGTGTTAGGTAAACGAAATTTGGTAGACGCGTTTATATATCTGAAAGATGAGATTGATTTAAATTTCGCGCTTTATACTTAAGTGTTTCGCTAGTAGTGCCCCTCAGAATTTGCAAATCAGGCTTGCTTTAAATGCGTGCTGTAAAGTTTGTGAGTGTTATTTGTCAGGGAAATTTGATGTATTGAGTTTATGTTAGCCAAAAATGACATTTTAGAAGACGAAGAAGCCATTACCAAGATCACCAAGTTTGAACGAGGTTTTGCAATTGAACTACGAGAAGGTGAATTTTCTTTCCAAGATATTGCAGAAAGACTTGGTCGGAATGCGTCAACTGTGCATGATTGTTGAGAGCAGTGGTCAAGGGATGGTATAGCTTCAAGAAGACCAGGTTCTGGATGACCACGTGGAACTGCTGAGAGGGAAGACCACCGTATTCGGTGCATTATAATGCATAAATTAGAGCTGCAGTTGGTACCACAATGACGCAATGAACTGTTAGAAATCGCTTAATTCAAGGACAGCTCCGATCCAGGCTCCCTGTAATGTGTATTCCACTGACTCCAAGCCATTTTTTGTGACGCCAGTGGTGTCACTCAGAGCTCATTTGAGGATAGAGTAGAGTTCTGTTGTGTTTTCCGTTGAAAGCAGGTCATGCCTTAGTGCCAGTGATGGTTGTGTGTTGGTCTGAAGGAGGCAAGGAGAACGCCTGCAAACAAACTGTCTACTGTCTAGACACACTGGACCTACACCTGGAGTCATGGCCTGAGGAGCAATTTCCTATATCAGGATCACTCTCGTGGTTATCCCAAATACAATGACTGCAAATTCTTTCATCAGTCTGGTAATTTCCTCATGAATGGATTCCATTCATGAACAGCATTCAAGGGTGAGTTTTCCAACAGGATAATGCTCACCCTCACATCGCCGTTGTAACGCAAAGTACTCCACAGAGTGTTGACTTGTTACCTTGACCTGCGAGATCAGCAAATCTGTCTCCAATTGAGAACGTATGGATATCATTGGACAACTCTAGAATCATCCACACCCAGCACTGACCAGTATTGAAACAATAAGTGCAACAAGCGTGGAACACCATACCACAAAGTGACTTTTGATACCTGTATGACACAATACATGCACGCTTGCAGGCTTGCCTTCAAAGTTTTGGAGGTTACACCAGCTATTAATGTAACAGCTTTTCACATTTGAAATGCATTTTCTTTAGCTTAAATTATCCTGTAATCTTGAAAATTTAATCAATTAAACATGTTAACTAGACAATTGCATTGTCCAAATTTCATTACTCTACAATAATTTTTTTCTTGGTGTTGAGATTTTTTTCCGTCAGTGTGTTTCCGTTTGTAGATAATTGTACGGATGACAAATTCACAAGCATATTATATAATTTTAATACATGTTGTTGGCCACATTAATAGGAATAACTAATTTACTCAAATATGAAAGGAATTATTCAATAGTTATCTATAATTTCAAGGTAATATTTTAGAACATTCAACGACATATTTCAAATAGCGTAATGAATATATATAAAAGTAGTAGATGATTTAAATAGAGAGTGACGTCATTTCAATAGCAGAAAATATAATAACCCTAATATTCTTTCAGAGTTTTCGTGAACTTTTGATATTTTCATGCACTTTAAAACTTAAATGTGTCTTCCTTTTGGCTTTGTAGATTAAAATTTTTTAGGTACGTTATAAGAAGTCTTCTTTAAAAAAATACATATTATGTTTTCATTTTTATTGATTTATTTGTTACCAAATCAGTGATTCCCAAAGTGGTTTATATAGGGGTCTACGCCAGAGAAAAAATAATTTTGAGGCCCATGAGGTGTAAATGGGAGTCTTTAATAGTGTTTCTCATTAAACCAGATAGTGACTGTTATCTTCAAAAAAAATTGATCTAGAGGAAACTATATTTCATCAGTTTAACATTTAATAAATTTAGTGAGGTTAATTTGTGGGTACTAGGTGACAGCATAAATTTTATTAAAGCACAAAGATCATTTCATCATTTGTTTCCAGAATTAAATTTAAAAAGTATGATATTGAACATCGCGAATTTTCTCAATTTGTCGCAGACAATCTGCCAAGACATTTTAACCAACGTTTAATGTTTAAATGCACTTTACTCAGATTTTGAAATTAGATTTGATATTAATTTTTATAGTAATATCCCTGAGTAGACAATGAACTCATATAGTCAAATTGGAAAAAAAAATGTCTTGTTACAATAGAAATTGATCAAAATAGGCCCTAAAGATCTTAAAATAAAGTTTACAGAAAGATGTCAGCAATTTTGGCTTTAAAAAAAGACATTCCTGTTACTTGTCGTGAATTATGGAATATCGTAAGAAAGTTTTTAATTGCTTTTCCTAGAGAGAGGGAGTTTCAGTGAGTTTGCCAATCTCAAATACAAAAAGGGGGGCTGTACACTTACTAACAAGGGAGATTTAGGTTTAAACCTGACTAGATTGATATATTAAATATTGAAAATGTGTTATTGAAGCACCAGATTCATACCTCTCAGTAAGAACATTGTTTGTTGTTCAGTTATTTTATGTATTCAATTAATTTATTTTTAATTTAATTCACAGTTAGAAATTTAATTCTTTTAAAATAAGTAGTAGTAGACATTAACATTTAACTTGATAAATTTGCAAAAATTCAATATTAGGTAAGCAAGGGTTTACCCGAAACCAAAAAACATAGCAAGGGGACTATGAGACAAAAAAAGTTTGGGAACCTCTGCCTTAAACCGTCAGGTGAAAACAAAAGAAAAAAAGCCTAAAGAGACTTTTTTCTTTCATTTTTCTTTCTTCCCCATAGAAATAAAATTACAAATTTTAGATTGTAATTCCTTTTTTTTTTCAAAAAAAAGATTAAAAATTATAATATATCTCCAAAACGTTGGTTTTTAATGAAGCGATAATACTGACTGCAAAGAAAAATGAGCAAAAAATAGAGATTCCGTATCTGCAGGATGTTCTATATCCTTAAACATGACATCTTATCCTAGAGCAGCAATAATTATTGAGCAGATGGTAAAAGCCCTGGACATCTGGATTGAAGACGACTGCTTAAAAAACGGGTTTCACTGAATACCAATATTATTAAACACAAATCCTTGAAAATTTGCGACTACTTAAAGAAAAAATGAAGAAACTGCTACTAATCCACATTTTGTACCTAGCAGAGTGTAGTTCATTTGCAGGGATGCTTAAATGGAATGGAATCCACTGCTAGAGTTCCCAAAACAGGGATTTAGATTACTACTCAGACGTAGAAACAGGAGCTTGGCAGCAGTAAGCAGTAGCCAGTATCGCAGCTTAAAATTTGAAGGAAACCACAGCGCATTAAAGAGCGATGACCGAGCGTTTAGAAATAGCAAAATGACTCTTATTGCTGCAGCATCTTCGTCAAAGCATTTTTTTTTTTGAAGATAAAAGTGAAAGGCAATGAGAAAAATGATTTAAATAAATATCAGCTACCGAGCAATTATTGGTATTTAGTTTTGAACCGTCAGTATAAACATGCATTCAATCATCAGGTAGGAAACGGTTGTAGATCGTAACTATTCCTATGATACCAAGGACCCCTGGGCCACCTTGTGCCCTTTTACACTCGTTTCGTAAGATTAACGAGATACAAAATTTTTCTGACCTCTAGAGGGTTAAAAGAGGAGGACATCGAGAGTTCAATAGAAGTAACTTCAAGAAACCATCATGTGTTTTAAGCCTGCTGGGGAAAAGTTGGAGTCAGCCCACTGGAACCAATGTGGGAGCCGTATAAGTCTCTTACATGATTCGAGTGTCAATTTCTTAATGTTATATTTAATTGTCAAAGCATCAATCGGAACAAACTTCAGTATGACAGGGACTAAGTGAAGAAGGCGGTTTTGATTTCACTGTAACTTATTTATTTGCTTTCAAAGGAACGTTATCAGTTCAGCCTCTCATTAAGTCATAATATATTTAAGGTATCCGACTACTTGCGACAACTTTTTTTCAAAATAATGGAGATATGGGGATTTTTTTCTGGTTTTAAGATTTGTTTAGTACATTTTAAGCAAATATGCTAAAATTAAGAAGATAAAAGGAATTATTATTACTAAAAAGGGAAAAAATGAGTAAAAATTTACCAAAAAATAACATAAGAGCGGCTCATTCTGTACCAAAAGTTTATGAACAAAATTTTCAATTTTTCAATTCTGATGGGTTGCTATGTTATTTCTTTTTGAAATGACCTTCCGGATAAAAGACATTTTTATTTTTACAAAAACTAGAGAACTTTACCTTGGTTATTATATGAAATTGCTTAAGAAAATAATAATTATATTAACACTGTATACACACTTATAATTATATTAAGGGACTGTAGATTTTGTAATAAAACAGCGATTGATAAACCTGAAAGTTAAAACACTTCTACTATTATACAGAACATACAGAAAAAATTTCAGTTAATTATGTTCAAAATCTTTTGAGCAATCGCTGACTCCGTTCGATTATTTTCAAAAAATCACATTTCGAGTAAAACGCGTTTTAAAGTATATCTTTTGCTTAAAATATAATGGCTTCTGCTTTTACTAAAACACTTGTAGTTTTTGTTCTTGTGAACGGAACTTGGTATTTTTATAAAGGTAGAATGATGATCTATAAAATAAAATCATAAAAAAATTTGTCAATTTTGGCAAAATTCACAATTTTAGGGTTGTCGAATACCTTAATAAAAAAATTAGAAGTAATGTAAAGAATAGAAGTTGGACACAGCCACATCAAACTCCAGCTAGACGCTTTAGCAAAAACATTCGTTTTTAAGATTTATTCTAGATGCCATCTACATGAGATTTCCAAGTAAATTTGCGAAAGACATAGAAGTTAAGAAGTTTAAGCCTAACCGAACAGTTAGAATCCTATTTCTGAAGTAAATAACCTTCAAATGAAAGGAACACAAAGTTTAAACGATAACTTAACAACTAAAAGCGAGCAATATAAAATAAAGGGTTTTTTATTTATTTATTTATTTATTTATTTATTTATTTATTTATTTATTTATTTATTTATTTATTTATTTGCAAAAGGTAGAGCAGTGATCTGAAGCTAATGTAGAAAAACTCTCAGAAGAGAATATGTTGCTGAAAAGAAAACGCCTTTGGTTAATAATTCTTAGTGATGAAGAAGAAAACATTGTTTAATTCATATTAATATGTATTACTTTTTTTAAAAAAAGTTAATAAGGATATTTATTTTAATTATGAAAGTATAGTATCACGTTTATATATATATATATATATTTAGAACTTCATCCAATCCCTTTCTCGTATTAGTTCATTGATTCGTATAACAAAGATTCGTACACACGGTTATTTTTTTAAGCCTTTACTCTCGTTTTATACGGGGATTAACTGTGCACCAAAAAAACTTATTCAATTTATTATAACAGAAGTGCCTTGTTAATAACCATCATTTTCAAAAACCGCCGAAAGACATAATATGAAAAGCATATTGAAAGCAATAACAAAATTTATTGCATGTTCCCAAAAATAAAGAACCAATATCCTGTTCATTAATTATGATCCCTTATAAAAAGGGTACTAGTTTATGAGAAAGTTTTCTTCTAGTTTTACAAATTACCCTTTCTCAAACACAAGCTTTTAATGTCAATCTATATTCTTTATACATTTTCGAAAATATCTAAGCCTTATAGTATAGTCCAGCTGGTATACAAGCACGGATGAATCGAAAAATTAAACAGTACAAATTGAAGGATAAAGAAGTTTTTAATGAATTAATTTTACGTGAAATTTGAATGTGCTGAGATATGTAAAAAGCCTTTTGCATATCTAAGCTGAACAAAAAATCATATTTGTTAAGTTTTAAGTAGGAAGTTCTTATAGCTGATAAAAATAAATTTTTTTTTTATTTATAACGCCCGTATCTCTCTTGTGGGTCTATTTTTGAAAACACTTCCTATGCTCATCTCTGCTCAGCAAAAGTAACAGATTGTTACAAACTTTGTGTAATGAATGTTTAAAATAGAGTAAATAATTTATATCTGGATGTGGACGACGTCAATATTATTTTCTGTTGTGTTTATTTTATCTTAAAACTCAAATATTCACAAGCAACCCTTTTCCTTACATTATAATGGCAATTCAATGGAGAAACATAGCGAAATGTTGGTGACAGAGCCAAGTTGGCATCATTTTTGGCGACCATGTTGGCAAATTGGCGATTGATAGAACGGTGCAGAAGTTGATATGCTGCAGCGAAACGTGATGTGGAACTGCAACAAAGAGGATAGCACAAAAACCTTCTCCACAAAAAATACATATACATGCCAATTCTCATAGTGATTGGTTGAACGGTGTTGAAGTGAAGCGAGATGACACATACAAACATCCATTGAAATATATATATAGATAGATATAGATATGTAAACCAATATATATATGTAAGTATGTGCGAGTGTGTGTGCTTGATATTTTTTTTAATAATGCTGTTTCCTAAAAAAACAGATATTCAGAGACTTATGCCAACATAAAATAATAAAAAACATAATACTGAGTATTTGGCAGAATAAATATTAAACAACAGAAGCAAACCAAAGAACACAAACTACATAATCTTCTGTTAGATACTTTTCAACTAAAACTAAGATAACATAAATATTAAAACATTTTTAAAAGCTGAAGAATAATTTAGAACATGGTAATGTAAAAGTTTGAATTTTCTCAAAACTCAATGTATGAAAAAAACATAAGATGTGAGAAGTCTCAATTTTTATTGTATATAGTTGTATGGCTTATATGTATAAAATGATATGCACATATGTTTAAATAAAACTATTTGAATTTTGTTTTGTCATAGAAATATGTAAATACAACTATAAAAGAATGTTTGAATTAGAAGCATCCTGATTACCTAAACCAATATTAGTTTTTTTTTCGGTAATTTTTTCCTTAATGGTACATTATAACATATATATACGCAAAAATTTAATTTACATTTTATCGAGAATATATAAGTAAAAATAACTTTTTCTTGGCTCTAGCGAGGGATAAATTGCAAAATATTTTCATTAACTGTTGTTAAGCACTAATTATAATTATTAATATATACTAATAAATAAACACAGGTAATCTTATGAACTTTAATGTGAATTTTTATCCTATATTATAATTAAGCAATCATGAATCACTAATGAAGCATCATTTGCATTATGTTAGATTCTAAGAAAATAAGATATTAAAAATAGAAATTATATAAAATCAAGTTAAAATTTCATAAATCAACAAATTTAAAAAATTAGGAATATTATGTTTTATAGTGAAAATTAATTATACGCGTAATACGGCAACAAAACGTTCAAAATTTCATTTAATATCCCGATAATATAACAAGATAATATTTAATTAAAATGCACATAATAAACTAGCGATGCTTCAAAAGTATATAATCTCTTTACGCAAACAAAACAAAAATACTGGAACAGAAGTTGCTTTTGATTGTTGATACGGAGTTGTTATCGTGTTTATAATGATATAAAAATGTCATTTTTCTTCGCTCAAGGCAGGATTGAAAATATTAAAGGATATTTTGTATGTTCAGTTATTTTTCAATCCATGGCAAAGATTTAAGGGTACGGCTTAAGAAAGCTTATACTAATAATTAACGATTAAGCTAATTTGCATTGCTTAGCTTCCTGCTAGAGATAACTTTGTTAAAAATTAAATGATGTTAATTAAACTCAAAAGACTTAAGTTGAACAATGCTTTTCTTCGTAAAACCATTTAGTGAAAACTTTTTTCTTAATTAAAACTATCTTAAAGAATCTGTGAGGAGGTTTCTTTTTATCGAAGAAACCTAAATTTCATTAACGATTAAGGAAATAAAACCATGGGATTAATAACATTAATTCAGCTTCTAAAATTCGCCATTATTCGTTTCATTAAAAGTATAAGCAAATTTAATATTGTATTTTGTACAAACTATAAGGAATTTATTATCAGGAGTTAAATTTAATAATGTAATGAAGAAACTTATAATATAGCAACATAAATTAAATATTTTTGTAATCATTATAAATTTCTAGATATGCATTTATGATTATTTTATAATGTGTTTATCAATACAACGTGCTGATTTTTATTAAGGTAAACTAGCTTTTTCCCGCGGCTCCGCTCGCGTTGATGTCTTTAAATAACTGTCAAAGTCGTAATCATTATCATTGAAAAGTTAATAATATAATATGGTAATTTTTTTATTGCTTG
The DNA here is from genome assembly GCA_019973975.1 of Trichonephila clavata. Taxonomy (NCBI): domain Eukaryota; kingdom Metazoa; phylum Arthropoda; class Arachnida; order Araneae; family Nephilidae; genus Trichonephila; species Trichonephila clavata. The sequence goes on from BMAO01034739.1 coordinate 11,289, forward strand.
ACTGGAACCAATAAAATTTAAAATGTCTAAAATTGAGCTTAGTTTAAAAAAACTGAAAACGTAATTTATTATTATAATTAACAACAAAAATTCAATAACATAAATTTTCAATATCACGCGCGCGCAATTCGCTACAACTTTATTTCGTTTCCCTCTTTAAAAAGTGGGAGAAAATTTGCATTAAAATACCGGATTGGTCGGAATAGAGAACTTCTTAGCCAACTTGGCGATATTTCTCAAAGTTTGAGTTTGACATTTAACAAACGTAACGTAAATAATAACCATAAAAAATCATTTAAAAAATTGCTTTTTGTAAAGATGCTAAATAACACTATGTTTCAGTTATTTGTTACGAATCTGAGAAAATATTTATTAAAATTTCCATTATTGAGCAAAAGCATAATTTTGCGCCAACTTGGCGGGGAGTAAGCAACGTGTCAACGTTTTACCCGTATAGTTCCCGTTCCCGTAGGAATATGGTGATAAAATATATTTTATGTTACTCGCTGATAATGTAGCTTTCCATTGGTGAAAGAATTTTTTAAAATCGGACCAGAAGTTTCCGAGATTAGCCGGAACAAACAGACAGACCGACAGACAGACAAAAATTTTAAAAATTGATTTTTTGATATAAGTATCATATATGCCTTTAAATGCATTTAGTAAAAAGCTGCTCATTTGAAATTACAAACAGACACTTCAATTTTATTTATTTGTATAGATTAAGTTATAAACCAAAAATAGGAGGATGTATATTCATGATTAATAATAAATAAATACTAAGATTATGTGGTTGAGATAAAGATATGGATTTCTTATCCTACCTTTCTGCTTAAAATTTGTTATAAAGATTTCAGTATTCTAAAACAAAATGCACAAGCCTTAACGGAATTTATTCTCCAAACGTACAATATAGATTTAATTATTTCAATACATTTTACAAGAGAGAGTATGAATGTATTTTCTTTGCATTTGAATGATGTATTCGATTTATTTTCTTTGCTTTCTTTACGTTTGAAAAGTAAATAAAATACAAGGGGTGATCAAATGAAAAGGTACGAAACAACACGGTGGGTACAAATATAGACTTTATTCAAAATATACACCATAGGCCTGAGCACAACGATACCACTGATGAACAAGCCGCAGGATTCATTGTTCCCAGCATTCCTGTGGCTGTGACGAGACCCAGTCCTTCACAGTGTCCTTGAGTACGTCGTCCGAGTTGAAGCGCTTTCCTTTCAGGTGTTTCTTCAGTGGACCAAACACATGGAAATCGCAGGGTGACATGTCCGGACTGTAGAGCGGATGGTCCAACGTCTCCCATTGGAACTTGTCCAGTTCCATTTGTGTGACTCTGGAGACGTGTGGACGCGCGTTATCATGGAGCAGAACCACACCCTCCGTGAGCAGCCCGGTCTTTTGTTCTTGATGACCTGCGTAGGCGTCGGAGTGTCTCACACGGAGTGTCGGAGTTAATGCTTTTTCTGTGCTCGAGTAATTCTGTGCTCGCATCATTTGGACGCCGCTTTTTATAAGAGCCTTTGCTCTCTCCTGCGCATGCGGGCACCCGCGCATGATCCGATCCCAGTCAGTCTCCAATGGCATCCCGAGATGTCTCGCTACATTCTCCCTTGGCGGAATATGCAAATATTTAACTGTTTCATTTTTATGTCGTTTCGTACCTTTTCATTTGATCACCCCTTGTACTTTAATTAGAAATAAATATGTAAAGTACCTGCACTTTTTAACTTATAACATTTGTTGTAGTAGTAAAACTTAAATAATTTTTCGTTTCATAATTTCAGGGCAGCGGGAATTTTAAAAGCAAATACATGGACATTTTTACATTTGGTTTAAAATATAATTACGATATATTTCAGAGCATAAGGCGCACTTTTGACACAAAAAACAAGATCGGAATTTATGGGTACACGTTATTCGTCGGATGTAAAAATGATAACTTCAAAAATAAAGAAAAATGATTTTAAAAAATTTTTTTTAATATTTTAATACTGTTTATTTAAGGTATCCGCGACTACTTGCGACAACTTTTTTAAAACAATAGAGATATGGAAATTTTTTGTTGGTTTTAGATTTTATTTTTTAGTACATTTTGAGAAAAACATACTAAAATTATGAAGAGAAGAAGAAATTTTTTATTACTGAAATGGGGAAAAATTAGTAAAAATATACAAAAAAAAAAACATAAACGCGACCCATTCTGTATCAAAAGTTTGTAAACAAATTTTCAATTTTCCAATTCTGATGTGTTGCTATGTTATTTATTTTTGAAATGATCTTCAGGATAAAAAAATATATCAATTTTTACAAACACTAGAGCACTTCATCTTAGTTACTATATGAAATTGCTTAAAAAAACAGTGATTATATTCACATAAGAGACTATCAATCGCTGTTATTGATAAAACAGTGATTGATAAATCTAAACGTTAAAACACTTCTACTATTATGCAGAAGGTACACAAAAAATTTCAACTAATTATTTTCAAAACTTTTTTTATCAATCGCTGTACCCGTTTGATCATATTCAAAAAGACACAATTCGAGTAAAATGCGTTTTAGAGTATGACATCTTGCTTAAAGTAATAGCATGTGCTTTTACTAAAACACTTGCAGTTTTTGTTCTAGTGAACGGAAAATAATAAACTTGGTACTTTTATAAAGCCAATAAGATGGCCTATAAAATAAAGTCATAAAAATGCTTTATCAATTTTTGGCAAAATTCTCAATTTTAGGGTAGTCGGCTACCTTAAAGGAAATGACATACCTTATGAACTTTCAACAATGGAGAATATGAAAAGTTCGTCATATTTGTCCTCGTTATATCTTTAGGCGCATCATCGAATTATGTTTCATCTACACCATTTTTATTACCCTGAGCAGTAAGTAAATAATCATCTGTCTCGTTCCAGTTAGATATACTACATTTTTAAATGAGTTTAAAATTTTTCACATTTAATTTCATTCCATACTTTTATTATTCACGCACACACTATTTCTAGACTTCATGGCGCATTTGGCCTCCTTTTGTAAATATTTTTTTCTCCTTTTAAAATCCTCCTACTTTCTAATGCCACTTTTCTTGTGCCTTAAGGATTTAGTTATAGAATTATATTTTGTTCAAAAGCTTGTTATAGTATTTCAAATAAATTACTTCAAAAATTAAGATAACACACGCACATTTTAGTTACTTCTTAGAAAAAAGAGGTGTTTTATAGTGAAAATACAGTCTTACGCTACCCTTATTTGCACGAACCCGGAGTTCTGCAATTTTCAAATTTCATCACAATTCGTCTTTTTTTTCTGTCATTAAAACTCATGGGAAATCACTGTCAGAGCTTGTTGAAATTGGTAATGTAATTGAAAAAGTTGTCGATCTTGCCTTGATCAAGTATTGCTGGATTTCCGCAATCAGGGGCCAAGAATTGTGGAGCTCATCATAGAAATACATAAGCAATTGCAAAACATTGAAGGTCTTGATTGTTTAAACCCTATCAATCACAAGATCAAACAATGCTTGGAAACTTTACAGAAGGCCTCAGTTTAAATGAAAAAGGGTTGCAAATATTTGAAGAAATACAGACTATAACGGGACTCAGAGTATTTTTTCAACAAGACAAGGAATAAAAAATGTTAAAAAATGCGTGTTAAGAAAGGAAGTCAAAACATCACCTTTTCGGCTAACTGCTGAACGATTTTTTTGCGCCTTAATGAGTCGGCATGTTTCCATTGCATGCTGATTGATGCAGCTTTCATCCCCTGCAATTATGTGCAGCCGAAAGTGGTCTCCTTCATCCCTGTAGCATAACTAGTGATATAAACTCAGGCCCATTACGGCTTACCCTCTTCCCGTGTTAAAAAATTACAGCTTGCCAATCCGTTTTAGACACAGTTGCATCCACACCAACCATTTTTAAATGAATGCCACTTCCTTCCAAATGAAGGTGTCACAAATCTGTTTGCACACGAGTGTGCGTGATACATACATCTTCTCTATCGCGTTTGTTTCACGAAAATGCATTGAAAATTGTTCACATGCGACGCTTCAGATCACTTTCATTTATACACGTCTCAAGTATTCAATTCACGAAAACTTTTTAAAAAATATTGTGCACTTACATGTTATATTTTCAAAAAACGTGATATTTCAAGAAAGGACTCATACAAATCTAATTTAATCTTCGAAACAATGTATTTTAAAAGACACTTAGGTTCACTCAACAGAGCTTTGATGTGTTACGTGCATGTACTCATTAACTTCCCTCCATTCAATAACCTTTTAAATGACCTCAATGTAAATCCAATTCTCCCTTTAAGTATCGAATTAAACCAAAATTTACAATTTAAAATGAGGATCGTCCTACCGCTTCATCAATCAAATAGATTCAATCCTTACATCACTCAGCTGAAAGTTTCTAACAGAGAATATACAAGTTTGTGCAATGATTAATCGAATTCACTCATTATCCAACAATCGTTGCTGACAATACATTATAGAATTAGTGAAGAGTGATTCCTGGTACCATTATTAAATTCTACTGAAATTAATTTATGTAAGGAATATTAATTATCTTTTCTGCAAGCAGGAAAATGCATTTTGAAATTGCTGAATTTAGTGGACTTTTTCCTTAATTGATAACAATCTGTAAATGTGGTTAGAAAACATTATCTCAACCGCTTATTCTTAACTATTTTTTATTATTATACTGATTTATTTCGGTTCAATTAACTTTTAATCGATTAGATTTAAGTCGGTGTTTTGTTATTATTACCACTAAGCTAAACTCAGTAGTGCAACAGCCTGTGAAAGTCAAGGCCGTGTTCCCAATACAGTTTACGAGACCTTGGACGCTGAGGTGCATGAGCAAATGTTCCTGTCAAGTGATCAGTCTGAGGTGAAACCACCAATGTTTAGTTCCCAATTATGCTGGGTAATCATTTATCGACCCTCTGAAGGGATGAAAGGCTGAGTTGACATTGTCCGGCCCGGGATTTGAACCCAGGACCTGTGGCGAGGAGGCATTATACGCTGCCACACTGTCGCTGAGCTTATTATTACCACTAAAGCAGGTTAAATTGACTAACTGGCTACGTACGAACCATGATTTTGAGAAAAAAGTATAAACGAATAATTTTTTTGCTTTTTAGTGAGAGTTTAATTGAAATATGCATATTAAATTGTTTTAAGGATATCATTACACAAAAAATTTAATTGAAGTTTTGTTTTTTTTGTGCAAAAAATGGGAAAAGAGCGGCATATTTTTCTCCTTTTAAATGAAAAATGCTTCTGCAATAATAATATTATGCCTATATATAGTTAGGAATTTTATACGAGGCCTGACCTAGAATTTTTGAAATATGCACATTGTTTTCAGAGTTACAATCAATTTTGAAATAATAACTGGTGTTTTTTGTTAAAATTTCTCTACTCTGAAATAATAAAACATGTATAAAAAACTACTTTTAAATTATACATTTCAAAATTCCTAGCTCAGCCTCTAAGTAGAACTTCCGGCTATATATAGGCAAAATATTATTTTATATAAACATTTTTCATGATAGGAGAATGTGTTGAAAACATGTTATTTTTCTTCATTTTTTTTTTTTTTTTTTTTGCTAAAAAATCACACATTTAAGTTATAATAAATATTGTAGATCTTTTTCCTAGCTCACCACACTTACGCCACTAAGTGAACCGCAACACCTTGAAAATATTAGAAGTAGCTCATGCCCTGGAAAAGTCTGCCCACTCCTGATATAGCACATACACAAAAAAGTCCAATTTTTGGCAAAATTCACAATTTTAAAGTAGTCTGATACCTTAAGTAACTGTCCTTCTTTTCACTTTTAGAATTTTTTCGTCGAATCTGAACTATCTGTAAATATTATGCTTACATTTTGCTGCAGTCAACACGAAAAGCACTCTTTAATTCCTTTGAAAATTGCCACTCTCCATTTCTGACTAACTAACAAGTCTGAGAGCTTCTTTTTAAATATTCAAAACAAAGCAGTGTTTTAAGAAGTGATGCAGAAATCTTACCAGCTTTGGATTCAATCTTAGGAGCTCATTCTGAAACTCACAGCTAACCATCAACATTGTTACACCATGAAGGTGGATTCAACAAGTATCAAATTTGCATGGAAGGTGCAAGATACTGAAAGATTAGTATCATTAGCATTTCAGCACATTTCAATTGCAGAACCAAGAATATGTTCATCTAAATTATACAGAGAAGATCAATTGCACCTTGGATTTCTCATTCGGAAGCCTCATTTGAAAGTTAGTTGTTTGTGCTAGGTCGTACTTCGAGTAAGAAGGAAGGCCTATCATATCTTATCCAAATTTGTCCACAGTAGAATTATAACGTACTAAAATTATGCTGCATTCCATATGCAGCATAATTTGTCTAATAAATGTCCATAAATTTAGTAAATAAGTTTCTGCTAATTCACTATTCTTTCTGGTTTCATCAAACTTTGTACATATTTTTGATCGCAAAATGAACCAAAATGTCGCTCAGTTTCACATTGAATACCTTAGCTATCTAGAATCAAGGTAAATTAAATGAAACCTTATTTATAAATTTGAAAGTTTGTATATGTTACCGTTAAATGATAAATCCGTGACTTCATAGAATAACTAGGTATTTCATGAAACAACTGGAGAAGTCAGTTAAAGTATGTAATTGAATTCTACGATTTAACTAGGTATTCTATAGAATAACGATAAAAAGTATGAAATGCGGCACTCTTCTTTGAACCGGCTCTAGCGGTTTTGGGTGACCAAACAAAACAATTGTGTGTACTCTAGATATCAATTCAGTATATGTCAGCGAGAATTAATTTCCATTGAAGCAGTTCCAACTATTGACACAAAGCTTCGATCTGTTGCAACAGCTCAAAGTTGCGGTACTGGACAAGAATTGAAAAAGTGCTTGTGTAAAAAAAAATGTGTACTAAAAAAGCGTGCTTTTTCAAAAATAATAAGAAGTGCAATCCAAAGTGTCATCACAGCAATCCTTGCTCTAATAAATAATGAAAAGCAAAATAAAGGTATCTTATTAAATTTCAATTAATATTTTCTTACATTTTTGTCTTAAAAAGCTTACGCAATGTTTTAATGAAACAATAGTTTTTCTTCCCAGCATGCATTTTTGTTGACAATATTTTAATATAATCTATTTTCGCAACATATTCTTTTTTCCCCTTTCTGTTTAACTAATGTTAGCAAAAAGAGCAGTGATAAACTATATCATCTGCTTTCTCTTATTATTAATCAATTATTCATTCGCAAAAGAGATAAAATGCATTTTTAGAGATATTTTAGCTATTTATGATCAATTAATTTATAAAATAACTTTGAAGTTGTTTATTTTTTATTTTAACGATCTATCTTTAGTTGTTTCATATAAAGTACCTAGTTATTTCATAGAATAACTAAGTAAAGTATGAAATTGTCCATCTATTATATACTTTAACTCACTTATCTAGTTATTTCATGAAATCTAGTTATTCTATGAAATGACTCAATTATACACTTTAACGATAACATAAACATTTGTTGGGGGCTTATACAAATCCACACCGATTATCGTATCATTCCGAAACATTGCGGAGACCTTCGCTTATGCTTCAAAGAAGCTAGCAGTATGCATATTTCAGGCAAAAAATTTCAAACGTATTTTCAGCGATTTTTTTTAAATCCACCTTGGCCTAAGAGAGAGTTCGTGTGTGCATGCGCAAGTTACCAAAGGTCGTAATATAAAGCCAATAGTGGGAAACCATTCCCGATCATGTTTAGGAAACAATGACTGTATTTAGCGACATTTTTTTGGTTTTACAACGCTTTACAGCGGATTTTGCTGAGATCGAGTCCCAAGTTAGGTTTCGGAAAATATATAGGCAAAAACACCTGCCGTTTTTGAACTGCTACCGACTATACAGCGAATTTAGCTGGG
>BMAO01034740.1:0-25850 GCA_019973975.1 Trichonephila clavata
AAATTATAATCACGATGAGAAAGGCAAACCATCTAAAAAAAGGAAAAGAAAAACCGTTATATTACTAATGTGAATTTTCTTCTGCACGTCATTATACTACGAAGGTTGTAAATCCTTTTGCAATTCGCAGTTAAAACGACGCATTCTCAGACGTTCATGTGACAACATTATCTTGCGTTTTATTTCTTTTCTTCTCAGAGACATGTTGATGTGGATAAATCTTATGAAAATGGATCCGATTGCGAACCCTGGACTAACTGAAATATTTCCGAGTTTGTGAATAAAAAAAAACCTCCACAGAAAATTTTGGAATCGAAATCGAATGTTTCTTTTCGAGGTATTAATTCCAAGTAAATTTAAACTCCATGAACTTTGGGAGGGTTTTTTTTAACCCCTTTTCCTTTTTTTTTTTTCTTTTTTAAACATTCATTGCGCAACTATTCGATCTTAAAATAAAAACAGCTTCAGAAATGTACTGCCATAACTTGTGTAACATTTTCTGAAAGTATAACAAAAAAATTAAAATTTTAAAAACGAATGAATTGATAATTTTTTAGGACTCCTCTCGAAAATTTTGTAAAAGAAATCGGGTTCTTTAAATCAGTAAGTGGAGGAAAATAAATAGAATGCTGTCCTATCATTTATAAAAAATCGTAATCGAAATCTATATCTGAGAATGTATAATTCTCGTTGAAAAGCAGTTAGCATTTAAAAAAAATTGATAATGATATTGCAAATTGGAATAAGTTCAAACGTCAATTGGATTCTAAGGAATGAAAATGCAACAATCAACTCCATACGAAATTTAAAAATGGAAGGGAGAAATTAAAATTTTTCAACTACATTATAGTTATAAAAATGCCAACCATATCCTATAGAAAAAGTATCCCATTCATGGAATAATTTTATAAAAATATTTAAATAACTTGATCTCTTACCTGAAATTTATAGTCACATCAAAATACAAGAATAGTTTTCTCAATAATTATCCGTAGACTAACTTACAAAATACAATGACAAGGTTACTGCGATCGTAGAACCGTTCACTCGAAATATAAGTAAATCATTAAGAAAGGTTAAATTCTGTAGCTATTTCTGTTACTAAACCAGAAGAATCCGAAAACGATTTCCTTTCATAAAAATGCTGCGTAAAATAATAAATTATTCTTGAGCAGAAATCGAATGAAATGGTCAATACAGGAAATATTAAACGACTAGAAATTAATTAAATTCGAATTGCTTTTGTTGTTTCAATAAACTCTATTAAAAAAATATATATTATACGCTGAAACGAATCGATACTGTTAATCGTCATCGGTCGTTATAAAATGTGATCGAGTACATTTAACATCGTCTGCACTTTTGTTTAAATAAGCATTTGTTGTTCAAATATTATTCAGATTAATATTCGATTGCAAACAAACACTTTTATTTTGCTTTTTAGAAAGAGAAAATTGTGCAAGGAAAAAATTTCCGAAATAGGACACGAAAAAAAAAAATAATAGATTTATAATTCGGAAAACCAATTATTTCAACAAAATAATAATCAAATCGAAAAAAAAAAAATTTTTTTTAAGAAAAATATTTCATTGCAATATATTTTATTTATTTATTTATTGTTACCTACTTTTTATGTGTACAGAAAATAGGCAATGAGAAAAAGAACTGTTGCAAAGCAACCCAAACAATGGTATTCAAACAGGAACTTTGAATAAGTTTAAGAAACTAGTCAAATTGAATGACCTTAACAAAATATGGATTATATTTAAGTTCTAACTGTTCATATCCAGTTATGAATGTTTTTTAAACTAACTTGTAGATAAACTCAGAACTTTTTGGCGAATCATTTTATAAATCATTTTCTATCTAATCTAGAACACCTGGCTTGATACAATTTAGTATACAAGATACAAATCCGAAATGTTAAAATAACCGTTTCAATATTCATATGTTTTGTGAAATAGTACGTAATGAATTAATATTTAACAGATCAGCACAACGATAGGAATGACTTTCACATTTACAATGTCAAAAGGTTAATTTGATTTAAAACGTTCATAGGAAAACTAAGGCACACCCAATAGGATAGGAAAACAATGATTACATTCAGGAGCCCTAACAAAGTGTAAGACATTCTCAGATAGAATTTTGTTGCATAATATAATACATTAGCAAATTCTATGCACAAAACAAGGTTAAAAAAAATTTTCAAGTAATAAAAATAATCAATTCTATAAGCGCGACATATTTTTATAAACGAGAATTTTCAAAATCATTAGAGTGAGTGAGAGAATATTAACGTCCCACTGTTTAGCTACACGAGAGCTTTTGGGGACGGTCCGCGTAATTTTGAACCATGGTCAAGTGACGCGGACGACACCTGAGCTGGCACCCCCTCTCCTAACTACCACAACACACCATAGGGAGGACGTTTGAGCTCTCGACAGATTTTACGTGCATCGCTCCTCTACACGGCGGGTCTTCAGTGGTACTGGTATCGAACTCGTGACATGCTAGCCACAATCCGATGCCTAGACCACTCGGCTACCGCGGCCATTCAAAATCATTAGAAGAAATCGATTAACTATATTCTGGGATTTCAACGTACAACACAGCTCGATGGCTCAGTTGCGGTCAAGCTCTGAATTGTTTCCTCAGTTTACTAGTCGACATAAAAATATTTTAATTGAAAAACAATATCTTTGGTGAATTTTCACAAATCGATTGGTTAATTCGAACTCACGTTTATATACGACCATTCAGCATTGATGTCACTGTTTTTCTAATGTATGAAAACATTACAAAATCTTTTTGACGAACTTGACATTTTTCATTTAAGATTTGGAGATGAAATCAATGACATAGTTTTCTCAACGGCAAAAGAAAAAAACCAGATATCAATCATTGGCATGGCCAAGTAATTTTAGCGCGTTTTTCACATGTTGTATTTTACAATAATGCAACTAATGAACTTTTTACTAACAGAAAGTAGTGTACTGTACCACTCTTCTAAATGTACTACTATTTAGCTGAAAAGAAATAATGACACAAATCTGTATCAGCACTACGAAAAAGCAAACTAGCGAAATTCAGGAAAATTTGTAGGAAAATTCGGGAAAACTATGGGAAAATTTAAATATGATTCGGCTCAGCTAGGGCACAAATGCGACCCAATGCCGAAAACCCGAGGTCAATTGGTTGCTTATTGGCTGAGAAAAAGGTACGACAAAATATGGAACGAAGACGAAGACGAAATTTGCGTCCTAATAGCGCTTTTGTTCCACTACGTGAAAAACGCGCTAAAAACCGTTCAAAACGCAATAATTTTTCCACGCATACACATATTTGTTATTTACTTCCATTTCTTACTAGCACTGATTGGCAACGGATCTCGTAATTTTAAATCTCGGTTAATGATAAATACGACACCTGAGCTAGCACACCTTACTTTACTCATATTTATAATTAGATTTAGGAACAAAGAATTTTTCTCGTAATATTTGTGCTTTTCTTTATTTATCGTTCCTTAAAATATTCAGTGCAAGGTATCATCTGGCGCGGTAATTCCTGTTATTAGTAATTAAAAACTATTTCTAGACGCCGACCTTTATTTTTTTCTGTTTATTTGCAAAAACTAAAATTTTTTGAAAATTTAAAAAAAATGAAAGTTAAAAAAAGTTTACTATCATATTTTCTTAACTAATATATCTCTCTCTCCTGTTTTAAGTGAGCTAGTACCCACGAATTAATATTAAAAAAATGAGTAAAATTTGATCCATTTCGCAAAAAAAAAAAAGGAACGAGTCTCTCTCTCTCTCTCTTACTGTAGTCGCATATGATGTGTAACATCTGACATGTTATCGTCAATAGTAATTTAAATCCTGAAAAAAATGAATCGGGTATGATTGGAAATAATTTTCTATCAAATAATTATATCTTTATTAAAACTTTATTTAATTAACCCAAGGAGTAATGCAAATTTTTTTTATCAAAAACAGTTATTTTTTTTCAATTTGTGGGAAAACGGAAACACACACACACAATAGAATTATGATTACTAAAATATGACCCAAACACTTGTGATTTCAAAGTTCAAAGTATTTAATAAACTGTTGAAAAACAGCGTTAATAACAGTACCACTGTTAGTTGTCGAAACATTTCGATTTGTGTTGATCATCATCAGCTTGTGAGTTCATCGTTCAAAAAAAACTATGAGTGGACAATCGTTAAGTTGCCTGACAAATAGATTTGGTAAAGCAGTAGTTGGGTAGGCCGTTGATGTTTGTGAGACAATTGTGTTCGTTGAACGTGTTCTACTCTGGATTTACCCGTCTCTGTAAATCACAAAATCATGAAAATTTAATTTGCTTGGTAAATGTTTAAATATTAGAAATTTTTGAGAAAATCAAAATTACCCGTGTAATTAATTTTTTAGTTTTTTTTAATCACAATTAAAAATATCATATTGACGGAGACAGGAATTAACCTCAAAGTATGAAAAAGATATACACTAAAATATTTATTCGAATTATTCCGTATTACTTATTCGTATTTTTTTAAGAATAATGAACTTTGTCAGACGCTTAGCAGTTTGTTTAATTATTAATATAGTTTACACATATTAATATAACCTCAGATTTCATACACAACGAGCCCTAAGACTTTGACAATTGAGCGTAAGAATCGCAAGTTTATCCTGGATGAAGTCCAATAATACTTACTGGTATGTGCGAAGGGGATTTAGAGTCAAGAAAACGAAACCGAGTTTTTGAATTCGAATATTTTGAAATGCTAAATTTAACAACATAAAAAAGACTGGCCGCTATATGACTACTAGAGTTGAACCCCACGTGGTTATATCTTTACAAGATCCAGCTTCTTCTCTGACCCTAAGGTGAGAAAACAAACAAAAACAAAGATCCCACGGCTTAGACCGCTCGGGGGGGGGGAACCCCTCTTAAATGAAGGAGAAGAAAAAACAGAACTTCACTCCGAGAGTACGGGAAAGACGCCGCCAAGCGCACTGATTGGTCAAATCAAACAGTGCGCGCTCTTCCCCGACTTCCTGTTACGCATTTCCATCCCTTTTCACGAAATAACTCCAACAAATATCCAGCAACAGAGAGTAAAGATGTTACACATCAAAAAAAAGTTCGCCTCTTCTAGTTATAGAAGATGAAACGCACGCCATAGACCAACCTTCAGATATGTTAAACCAAAACAATAATTATTGGTTTGGTTAAAAGGTTATAACTTTTTCACGTCTCAATTAATTGTGCTTTATATACAATTTTTAATGATTTTATATATTTAAGAAACATAAGTATTAGTGACGAATGAAAGTCTATGTCTGGAAAAGAAAACTAACTCTTGTAACTTTATAAAAACATCACATAAATGTATATGAAGAAGATATTTCTATATTAAACATTGCGATGACCTAGCCGTTACAGGAAGGAAGGGGGGGGGGGTCTCTACGTTTATTTTTACAGCATCTCCATAATATTTTCACTTGAGTTGCTAACTTTCTATGATAGTGTTTAAAGTAGTCATCGCAATTGCACTGTGAAAATATTGCGGTGATTGAAGAAAAGAAATCGTCCTACATGCAATAAAAATATCCATTTTTAACCTTACCCACACTTAATCTAAGTAATAAGGAAATAGCAGTTTAATTAATTATTCAGAGAGGTGAATTTTCTTTTTTTTTACTTCGAACACATTAAATATTCGATTTCAATACAAACTAATGATGGAAGCAGAACTTCATAAAAAGGATCCAGATTTTAGGACGAGAACCTGTGAATGGGTGTTTTTACTACCAATAATTTTACATTGATTTTTATAAAATTAGACATACTTTTTTTTAAGAAAAACTTTGAGTAATTATTTGCAAATATTTTTCATAAAAACATCTTCCCATTACCGAATTCAATTCTCTGAGATCTATTGCTCCTAATTTGGTATTAATAAACTGCCAATATATCAATCTTATGTTATACGTCGCGAAACAAAAAACTACACTCCCTATTTTCCTCGTTACTGAAGTGTGGTTGTTGATTTAAAACGAACACTTTTTTTAAAAACAATCTTGCAATAAAAAAGAATTTGGACATCATTCTAATAAAGTAATTCAAAACTCAACAGCTTAAAATAGGAGCCAGTAAAGAGGAAGGTAAAAGGCATTTTTTTTTTTTTAAAACATTGGTACAAAAGAATTTTTGCCGAATAAACATAAACGCATAAATCCTACACTGTTATTGTGTCTTTACAGAAAATAAAATTTTCCGTTGGGAAATCATTTATATCCATTGTTTTTTGTTCTTGCATCTCAAAAACCATAAGACCAAAACTTGTTTAAAAATTATTCTTCATTATTCAATAATGTTTATAATGGTTTGTGGAAATCTTTCTACAAGGATTCCAAAAATTACAAACCGTTTGTAATAGAAATTGTCTTTGAAATTCGGTGTTACTTAATACTTATAAGAACGCTGAGCAAATAATTTCCAACTTTAGAGAAATCGTATTTTATGGAAGTCCAAAATTAAGCATCAAGAATAAAGACGAAAAGAAAAACAAGAATATTTTACCGACCGATCGAGCAGAAAAAAATGAATAATAAGTTGTGCAAAAAAAGACAAGATCATTTCTATATGGAAACTATTTTATTCAATAATCCTTCAGAGAGAAAAAAAAATGTTTCGCTTTCTCTGATTTGTTTTGTCTTCGGTTTCTAATTTCCTTTTGTTTTAATTTAGCAGTGACGTCATTTCTGGTACACATACTCGTTGAAAAGAACCGTTGTGTACATGTTCTGACGCATCTTTTTTTAAAAGAGAATTTTCCAAACTTTAAGGAATATGAACGCAACCTGAAGCCAAAATTTCCTCTTTGCTATGTAACCCCGCCCAACCACAATTCTAAAATGTTTTTATTTTGGGTGCTCTGACGGATTTCGATTATCTTGTTCAAGCACCTAATGCATTTTTAATATTCTTATTTTATATTTTCTTAATCTTCTAACAGTCTGTTTTATTTATAAAGTAGTTTAATTTAACACAGGGCAAGAGTCATAGCATTACAGTCACTCAAATTTCCAATGACGAGAGGTTAAAGCTCGACAGAGCTAGCACTCTGGTCATCTCTCCAACGACTATCTTTGTTATGTCTACGTTGGCGCCAGCTCATTCACTTCCAATTACTTGCTTAAGACGAGCGTAATCACTATTTTTTAATTTTCAGGATAAAAATTTCGAAGGGAGAGAAGTTAGACAAGTTTATCTTTATTTTACTAGTAGCATATTGTATTTTTTATAAAGCGGATCATGTAATTGCAAGACGGATGTTTCTGAAATATAAGGAAGCCCCTCATAGAACAACAAACAAGCATTTTATGTTCAACATCAGCCTCTACACAAAACTGTTTGAGACTCGATCAGTGAAGCGACTAAAATATATACAGTGGGTAAAAAAAGTATTTGCACACCTACATTTTTGTTTGCAATTCATAAAAAGAAGCATTAAGAAATAAAAAAATTGGTATTGCCAAATCAGAATAAGTTTAATCATCCAAAACAAACAGAAAAATTACAATAATATAAATAACAATGCTTTTTTGTAACAAAATTAAAATATCTGGTGTCAAAAAAGTATTTGCACACCTGCATGAATACAAAAGAAATAAAATATTTAAGCAAATTTCAAATAACTAATATTTAGTATGCATTCCTTTAGCATCTGTTACTGCTTGTAATCTTGCTGGCATTGATTTAATTAAATTTTCTGTAACAATAGGGTCAGTATGCGACCACTCTTCAATAAGGGATTGTTTAAGGGCAGATTTGCTTGAAATCTTAATTTTCTTATTTTTAAATCCACAGAATTCCATAAATTTTCCAAAGGATTTAAATCTGGTGATTGTGGTGGAGTGGCAAGTTTTCTGGGTACATGATAAAGCAACCACATACGTGTTATACCGGCAGTGTGCTTGGGATCATTGTCTTGCTGAAAATAGTACGAATTACTGATACCCAATTTTATTGCACTTTGTGGCAAGTTATCTCGCAACACATCAATATAGATTCGAGCTGTCATATTCCCATCAATGAAACTCAAATTACCAACTCCTTTGCTAGCCATGCACCCCCAAATCATAACAGAACCTCCTCCATGTTTAACTGTAGGTAACACATTTTTGGTATGAAAAGCAGTACAAGGTTTTCTCCAAACTAATTTCCTGACATCTAATTTAAAGATATTGAACTTACTCTCGTCGGAGAATATGACATTTTTCCAGAAATCAATTGGCTTATTGATATATTCCTTAGCGAATTCAAGTCTCTTCAGTCTATTTCGTTCAGTCATGAGAGGTTTTTTCCTTGGAGATCTCCCATAAATTTGTGCATCATGCAGGACATTTCGAACACTTTGGGCACAGATTTGAGCTCCAGATGTTGAAGCGACATCATTGGCTAATGTAACAGCACTAACAAAGGGATTTTTCGATGCTTCTCTTATGATTTTTCGCTTAATTCGCAGTGAAAGTTTTTTTGGGCATCCAGAGCGCAAGTTATTTGATGTAGATCCTCTTTCTTTATGACGTTTTATAACATACCGAACAGTAGAGAAGCAAACATTTACTTTTTTACCTATTTCTCGATAACTTAGGTCATTTTCACGCAGATAGACAATTTTTTTTCGCAATGAAATCGGCAATTCAGATTTCTTAGGTGCCATAACAATTTGAAATCGACAATCAACTGATAAAGTTTCGACAATACCTCCCTTTTATAGTAGTCTTACGTATGTTATTTACTGCGGGATAACTGTCAAATATAATTAGCAAAAAAATGCAAATTTGCTAAAGTTGAGTTGAGTGTGCAAATACTTTTTTGACATAAGATATTTTAATATTGTTGCAAAAAATGTTTTTTATTAATATTATTGTATTTTTTGTAATTAATTTAAATGAATAGGCTTATTTTATTTTTAAAATGCTAATTTTTGTATTTCTTAATGCATTTTCTTATAAATTGTGAACAAAAATGTATGTGTGCAAATACTTTTTGTACCCACTGTACATAAGTGGTACATATTTCTAACTGCGAGATCCACTTATCAGCGGGAATGAATGTGGAAGCTGTAATAAGGGCAAAACAACAATCAACATGTACTATTTCTCTCTATTGAGCGTACACCATTGAACGTCTTTTCGGTTACAACCACCCAAATTTGTATTTCTTTAAGCTTCTGGTAAAATGTTTGAATTTAAATTATTTTTAGTATTACACGAAATAAAAGTAATTTCTTCAAATTGCGTCTCTTCAATAGACAGTTCAGTTTAAAATCTTAAAATTGTGTGTGGGGGGGGGGGAGGGATATTTTTCTTGATGGTTTTGATTAAAAAGATACAAATGATACAGGTCCCAAATTTAACGCAATAATATTCGCTAAATACACTAGTTATTCCTGACTCACATTTAGTTCTTCACAAAAAATAAATGAATTTTTTTTTCATGAGAAATGGTAGCTAATGGAATCATTACAACAGATTTATACCTCATTTAAATTCATAAAGACGAAAACATAATTTTTAAGAGTTTAAACGTGATAATCAAGTATAAAATGATTTTATATATTCTTATACGGAATGCCACTTAATAACACTTCCAGAACTCTTATCAGCCTCACAAATATCAATCGAAGTTGTTAAATTAGCTAAAGCTCCTCCAGATTCTTGGAATATAATCCCTTTAATTTCAATAGAAAATCTCCAATACTATATCAAAAGATGACATAGAAGCAAAAATGAAGAAGAAACAAAGAGCAGGATATATAAAAATTATAATTATATTTCCCTTCTTGTGTGAGTGAAAACTGAAACACTCCAGCGGCAAACAATGGATTGGCAGAAGTTTCAGTATAAGATACCATCTCTCGAAAATGTTAGCACGTGATTTTTATTTTTCATTTTAACTAGTTGATTTTCCGCTGTGTGTGTGTCAGAGTTACGAGCTCGTGACCGGCGTTGTATGAGTTCAAGCCCTAGTACCGCTGAAGACCCGCCGTGTAGATGCCCTTTTTTTTCTGTCGCGGCTCTAATTCGTTCCGTGGTGTGGTATTTTGGTGAAGTGGGTGCCAGCCTCTTCACTTGGCTGTGGATCACAATTACGAGGTTCATCGCCAATATCCCTCGTGCTGTTTTAGAGTATGACATTCATAAACACTCCTTCTCTGCTGTGTTTGGAGACTACCACACATTTCATGCTAACCTTCTCTAAGAACGAAGAGGGAACTTATTTTACAACAAGGTAATTGGTCCTATTCTTCAATTGTGTGCTCTGTGCAAGTCAAAAGAACTCCTCTAAAGTGTTACAAAATTTTGATATCGTCCCTCAAATTCTGAAACTTTTCATTTCCATATAAGTTTATTTGGAGCATAATGTTATGTCCAGTTCTACAATAATTCAAGGGTACAACATTGAACTGAACTGAATTCATTCAGACTTGCACGTGCATTTTTGTTTTATATTATTATTTAAACTTTTTATTGATTTTACTGAAACAAGTAGTTCTTTTCAGAACTAATGATAATTTTAGATTTTATTTGTTGATGAGAAAAGCAAATATGATTACAACAGCCAGAAATAGAAAAACTAAAGCTCGCACTGAAAATATATGCTACGGCATAAATCATCTGAAACTTGACCAATTCTTGATGAAACACTGCAATATTGCGATCTTACACCAAGGTCAATCATCACTATGATATTTTCCCAACCCGAAACAAATTACATTTTAAAACACAAGCTTCTGAATTGTAGAAAGCTCCTTCCAAAAGCTTTTTGCACTGTGTTGCTATCAAAGACTAGCATAAATTGGGGTACACTTTAAAAATGTAACATTTATGCAGGTCTTGTAACTAAAGTTATGGAACTGTTTACTCAAATTTTCAAATGGAGGGAAAACGCTCGCTTCATATAAATAGCAATCTGGTTAGTGCGTTGGTTTCTATAAACAGAAGCCATGATGCTCTTGAGAAATTTTCTTTATTGCTGAAAATTACGACAGTGGATAAAAAATATCAGCACAGTGCATACATAACATATTGATCAAAAAGAAAGCAAAGGAAAAATACTTGAAATGCTCTGACAAGCACCAACAGAAACTCACATAAAGTCGATTTTCCCCTAAAAACATAGAAGTCATTGAGTCTCGCATGTTGGTTCTTAACAATATATCTTAGGATTATGCATATCTACTGCAATCTCCTTAGTAGACTTATATTTTACTTTAAGAGAAGTATTGTTACTGTACTATCAGAGTTTGTGGGATTTATGGGAATATCACAAATGGCAAAAAGAACATGCTGGCGAGTATGACAAGAATGTTAATGTTACATCCATCAGGAACAATGGAGATACACGCTGCCCTAATGATCAGGAGGCAATCAACTCATGAATGCTAAATGAGATTTGTTTCCCTTCTGAGTGATTGCGACTCAAAATCCTTTAAAGTTTTAGCAGAAAATAACATTTATGGATCTAACGTCAAAACAGAAAAGTTAATTATTGAACCATATTTTGCAAGAAGTCTGGGCCCATTTGATGCAAAAAAGTTAAAGAATGGAAAATAAAAAAGGTTACTTTATAAACGTAATTTGGAAGCTTTATATTGATAAAAAAAATATCAAACAAGAATGTCATAAAGAACAATTTTCCCAGAAAACAAAATTTTTTTGAATACATTCATTATACTTTTAATACATTGTTTCACATTATTGAATGTCTGACATCAATGGGTCATGACCGGGCACTCATAAATGCCCACTGGGCCGCAGGTTGAATATCGCTGGTTTAGATATTCCAAAAAAAAGAAACAGCACTTAAAAAGAAAAAGCGTATAGAGTAGAAGACGGAACAGAGTAAGTCTCAATTAATTAATATTTTATTTGTAAGAAAAAAATACATATTTTGAAAAAGTTTTCATTAGTAATTATATATTTGGAAACATAAAACATTAGTAAAAAAGAATTTTCTTTAAAGTTCTTAATTATTGCTCTTAATTCTTATATACAGTATTATTCCTTTTTTGTAGTTAATTTGAAAAATATTATTTTTATATTCACATTTTTAAGTTGTTATTCAGATCGTAACGTGTTGTGAAAACTTTTATCGATACATAAATAAGGTATTGTCGATCGATTTTTTCAAAAATTAGCCAAGATTATACGCACGTTATTTTTGTTTTATTTTCATCTTTAGGTAATAAACCTGACGCGAAAACTGAAGTGTAGGTCTTTCTGGCCTGTTTACAGGGAATAAATAAAAAATGCACTTCTTTAACCGATTCAAAAACCACGTTAAATGATTCTTTCGAACAGAAATAAAATTTAAAAAAAAAATAAATTCAATTTATAGAAATATCTTTAAAAAATGCTGCTTGTTAATACCATTTTAGATAACTGCAAGAAAGTAAGAGGGAAAAAAACTAATTCTTTTCAAAAAGGCAGATTACCAAACGATAATCTAATCTTAGTTGGAAAACTAATAAATCCATAATTCTTTCTCTTTAAAAACCATGCAATGCGAATATAACGACTGCAATCCAAATTAATTTAATGATAACGAAGAATAAATAAAAAAAAAAGAATAATCATAACAATAAATTTACATGCACACATTACAGGAATAAGTAAACTGGAAAAAGAAATAAATGTTTTCTTCTTTTTACCATAATCGATCTCAAAACTCCACTAGAAAAATTAATATTAATATGAGCTGAAACAAATCGATGAGATGTTTTTAATCATCGAAAATGGTCGAGAATTAAAAACTTCAAAAACGTCTGCTCTTTTAATTCTTTTTAAATGAATATTTGTTATCTATATTTGTAATGTAAAAAAAAATAGATTATTATTCCAAAGAAATGCAAAGATTATATAGAATAAACTGAGGTAAAAGCACATTTTCATCTCAACATTTTTTCCCCTTCATTTTACTTAATAAAATCCTAACTAATATCCTATCTGGTTTAAATAATCGTATTTAAATCCATTACATTATTTTAAATTCAGATAATTTTGTTCACATGTTTATGTTCGTTGTTTAGTAGAGCGACAAGCAAATTTTTTTTAATAAATTGGTCCCTAAGAAAAAAAAATTGGGTGAACTAAAATCATTTATTATAAAACGTAAAAAACATTTTAAGAAAATAAATTTGGAAAATTATAAAAAAAACTATATACTGCGATGAATGGAGCCGTGGTTCTGTATTCTAGTTTTTGTTGTTTTTTAAATTTAAATGCACATGCATATTTTAAAATTTTTCCAATTTATGTAATTTAAGAATATATATAAATGGAACGTAATTTAAAATTAATTTTTTTCTAACATTAATATATTAAGAATATTTCGAAAAATAAATTGAAAAAACACACACACGTATACAGACATGAAATTCAGCAGGCACATTCCTTTGATAGGATAAAGATTCTATACTTAACAGTTTTTGTGTAATATACCCCTAAAGGACGAAGCAAGGACTTAAGTGTCGTTACAGATAAGTATTACCAATTTTTAACTTTTAAATCTACACACTTGAAATTTCACTGGCAGTTTTCTTTCTTGAATAAAGATCTCGTAAGAACGGATTTTACGGAGATCGACATCTATGTCGATTATTTTATATATATAAAAAATTTCCGTCTTCGAACTACTAGACCTACAGTAGTGAAATTCGGTATGCCTGCTTCTTTTGCTGAATTCAAACCCGTTAGGAAATGGTCTTTCGGAATTGACTCATAAAGGGGTTTACAAGGCTTACCGATAAAAAAAATTTCGTTTCTGAAATCTTAGATTTAGACTTGAAATTTGGAAAGAATGTTTATTTTGTTGACTAGAGACCCACTAAAAATGGGTTTGCGGAGTTCCAATTTGAGGGAATGGGTTACAGGCCAGCGTAAAGGGTAATTCCACTTTAATTTTAGAAATTTAAGTCATGTTTTCCTTAAATCAAGAGGTGAGAGTTATAAGAAAGTTTTTCAATATAATCGAACTCTTACTGCTAAGATTTAGAAGTCAAAAATTTAAAAAATGTATTAACCGCATATATTCATACATCATGAAATACCCAGCGAAGCTAGGGTTGAATATATATTTGAAAAAAATCATCATTTTCACCTAAAAGTCGAGAATCATTATTTACCCGGGATCCTTTAGAAGGCATCACTCGTCAGAATTTGGAGAAATATATGGGTTCTGATTTTGTTCCTTTTTTTATAAATTAATTCATTGTACATTTCGCGAAATAATTGTGGCAGGACATCAATGCCTGTGATTTTCACGTGCAACGTGCACGTGCACTTGAGGTAGGTATGCAAAATATTCATTAGTATCAAAAAATAATGAAGAAATTTTAAGTGTGTTTTGAATACTAGGAGCAGCTTTAGTAGAGTAAGGGGAAAAACAGAGAATATATTGAATAGATAACACGGTAGCACGTCAGCCACTTCATTTTTTGATACCATGACAGATATGGGTAGAGTAATGTACTAGCTCAGGTGTCACTTGACCAAAATTCAAAATTCCGTCGCCAGTAGCCGTAAGTTAGCTTTAAAGTCCAGCGTTAATAAAAAGAATCGAAGCTTATGACAAATATGTGTTATACATGAAAAAGTTGCTGCGTTTTGGAAAAATTTTTGTTGTTGATAAAACTATTTCGTTGCTTTCATTTACAAATCTTGAATGAAAAAATGTCAGGTTCGTCATGAATTTTTTAAAATATTTTCATACATTAGTAATATACTGACACCAGTTCCTTAAAGATTTTTAATTAAGTTCATTTCAGTGCCGAATGGTCATATAAAAACGTATAATTGAATTAACCAATCGGTTTGTGAAAACTTTTTTTAATTAAAAGAAGATTTTTATTTCGCCTTATAAACTGAGAAAACTATTCAGAACTTGAATGCAACTGAGCCATCGAACTGTGTTGTACGTTGAAATCCCAGAATATTGTTAACGATTTCTTCTAATGATTGTGAAAATTATTGTTTATTAAAATATCTCGCTCTTATAGAATTGATTACTTTTATACTACTGGAAAATATTTTTAAACCTTGTTTCGCGCATAGAACTTGCTTATGTATTATATTATACATCTGTGAATATCTGACACGTTGTGTGTGAGCTCCTAAATAAAATGAATGTTTTTCCTATCCAAATTTCCAATGAACGCTTCAAATCAAATTAACCTTTTGACTTTGTAAATTTTACTATGTAAACGTTATGCTGATCTGTTAAATATTAATTCCTTTTACATTCTGTTTCATAAAACATATGAATGTTGAAAAGGTTATTTTAACATTTCGGATTGGATATTGTATACTAAATTGTATTAAGCGAAATGTGCTAGTTTAGATGGAATGTGATTTATAAGATGTTTTGCAAAAGTTAGGAATAGTTAATTTACGAGTGAGTTTTAAAAAAATCATTATTGTAATATTAAAATAATAATTAATGTAAAAAGTAATTCGTATGAAAACATTTAGAATTTAATTATGTATGTGTATATAATCCCCATTTTATTAAATTCATTCAATTTTACTAGTTTTTCGGATTTATTCCAAATTTCTGTTTCAATACTACTGGTTGGGTTGCTTAGACCGCGCACTTCTTTCTCTCATTGCATATTTTACGCGCTCTCTTAAATTTCGATCTTATTTTTTGTGTTAAAAGTGCGCGTTATACGCCGGATTTTACTGTATATTTTTTAATGCAATCGAAAAACGACGCACATCAGTTTTATGGAATAATTAAAATTTCATGTAGAAAGGCATGCTTCTTTAACAGTTTTAAAGTCATACTAATACTGAAATAAAAATACTTTTGAATTATATAATATATTCTGCACGGTGTGCGAATGTGAAATTTCAAAGGTTCCATTCTCCTAAACCTTTTATGTAATCAAGCCTTGAATACTTTGTATATGTAAATACAGAGTTTTTTTTTTAAAATTGTTTTTAAGAAATTTCTTAATTTTTACTTTGGAACAGATTGAATATGATAATGAAAATGTATTTCTCTCTTGCGTCCACTTGTTAAACCCCAGAAATAATTGGTTTTCCGAATTATATATCTATTATTTTTTTATTCCCTGTCCTTTCACTATTTTGGAAATTTCTTCATTGCACAATTTTCTCTTTCTAAAAAACAAAATTAAGCTATTTATTTGCTATCGAATATTAATCTGAATAATATTTGAACCACAAATGTTTATTTATAAAAAGTGCAGACGATTTTGGATACTCTGCCATACTATAACGTCCGATGACGATTAACAGCATCGATTCGTTTCAGCACATAGTATTAATTTTTGAATGGAATTTAGTGGAAAAAAAAGATGAAGAAGAAGCAATTTGAATTTTAATTATTTTCTTGTAGTTTAATATTTTCCGTGTGTCCCTTGCACTCTCTTTCTGCTCACAAGCTTAATTTTATTTAATTCACTCAGTAGTATTAATTATTATGAAAGAAAATCGTTTTCGGATTCTTGTCGTTAAGTAACAGAATTTAACCTTTCTGAATGATTTGTTTGTATTTCGGGTAAACGTTTCTACGATCGCATTAGACTTGTTACTTGATTTTCTAAGTGCATCTTCGAAAAAGTGCTGAGAAATCTATCCTCATATTTTGATGCGACTCTGTGAATTGCAGGTAAGTAACAATATTTTTATTAAACTAATACATGTGAGAACAATTTCTTTTCTAAATGATTTTTGAAGTGAAAACTTCTTTAGCGGCCTTTTTGGTAGTGGAAAATCTTATGAGTTCGCGTCACCGACATGCTTTGACTGGCGCATGCGCAGTGTGCTGTTCGCCTTAGACATTTTTGGATGGGTGAAATCTCCTGCGTTCGCGTCATCGAAATGCTTATAGCAGTATATCTGTAGCTATACAGCTGATGTATAGTGCTGTGTATATCTTATAAGTGAAGTTGAATGGATTTAGTGAAAAGTTCCATGTGTATATACTGTACATTGCTCGTTGCGATTCCGAGAATGGGCAATACATGTTTATGTGTGGTTGCCGTTTACATTTTGCCTGGAAAATCTATGAGATAGATACAAAAATTTTTATTCGAAAATTTGATGATTTATACAAAAGAAGGTTCTGAAATAATCGAAAAAATATTTGGCGAAAAATATCATAATGTACCGATGATTTTAAGTGGAGACTTCAATATTAACTTTGCAGATGATAAAAATCTACCACTAATTGAATTTCTAAATGAAACACTTAATTTAAATAGGTCCAATGATCAAAAACTGAGCACTACAAAATATAAAACGACGATCGATGCGGTTTTTACGCGATACTGAGATAAATTTGAATCAAACATCTTCCTATCTTACTTTAGTTACCATAAGCCTATTGTATCTTTTTTAGAACAAAATTAAATAATTGAAAGTGTGAAAAGTATAAGCATTGTTGAAATTAATGATGACAATGATGCAAACAATTAAAATAATGTTAAAAATCAAGTACATTGAAATTAAAGCAAATACAAATACTATCCATAAATAATATGATTGTTATTTCAATTGAATTGTATTTATATTTTGTCATGATCTAGTATAGCCCTTAACATATTTGAATAATAAAAAACCATATAAACATGTATTGAGTTGTTGCTCGGAGTGTCAATAGATGTGAAAACCAGACTGATGGTGATAATTTTAATTCAAACATTATGAAATTACAAATTTTAATACTAAATTTCTAAGTTTTCACTTCTATCGGCAGTCTCTATATATATAACTGTCATATTTTTTTTTATTTTTTTATTTTTTTGCGATTTGCTAATTCTATTGTAGTAGGAAAATTTTATTGTGTCCCTTCCACATTTTAAAATTTCGTATAAAATTGAATGAGATGCATTTTTATTCCGTAAAATCCAATTGCTGTTTGTACCTATTCAAACCTGTAGTACGATTAAATAATTTTTTCTCAAATGTCGATTTCAATTTTTCAAAAACTTTAAGGACACCGTTCTTACTCACATAATAGTTTAAAGAATTCGATTTCTTTTGTGCAATTTTTTGAGATGGCTTCTAAAAAATTATCAATTTACCAGTTATCTTTTTTTTGTAATATTTTCAGAAAATATTACACTAGTTATGTCAATACATATTATTCTGAAATTATTTTTGCTTTCAGTTTGAATAGTTTGATTTTTGAATCTGTTTTTAGCATATTTCCAAATTACATTACGTGGAATGAATATTAAGAAATGTGGACGAAAAAAGGAAGGGTGGGAAAAAAAAAACCCCAACTTCCATGCAGTTAAAATTTGCTTTGAATTAACCTGTAAAAAAGAAAAATTCGATTTCGATTCAAAAATCAATTTTTTTTCATCCCCACTTAAAATATTTCGAAGTTATTCCTTTTCTCACCATGAAATAAATTTCCATTTTTCGTTGCTTAATTTAAACTACTTCAAATATAACTTTTTATTCCATTGAAAAAGGATTGTACTTAGATATATTTTTCCAATTAACTCATTCAAACACACAGACGAAGTTTCTAAAGATCTATCGACCTCAGGCATGTCTCTGAGTGAACAAGAAATGTAAAGCAAGGTGGTGTTGTTGTGTCAACTTCTCAGAATGGGATATTTCAACTGCTAGTTGCGAAAGGATTTACGAATGATAAAAATGCGCAGCAAGAAATATTTAGTAATTAATACATATATTTCTTTTTTGAGACGGGATGCTTTTTCTCGTCGTAATTTTCAAGTCTATAAATGTCAATCTTAAAAGTTAAACTATATTTTACTTTAGAGTTACGTTTAAAAAACGAATTAAAAAAAAAGGTCATTCATGTTTCTTTTAAAGAACACAGTTGTTCTTTTTTACTATAGATAAAAGGTATTTATCATTACAGCTATGAAATTCTTTCGAAATTTGAAAAGTCTTTATCCTCCCCTTTCAGTGGTTTTTGTTCATCCTCAAAAATCCTCTGGAGAATCGACTTAGAAATGGAGTCAAGAGGGTTGGTGTTGACATGACCATTGGGCAGTCAAAAGTGATCTGATGAAAAAGCTGTAGCCAAAGTTATCTATGAGTTCTGTACTGTCAAATCGAGTGTCTCAGCAGTGTTTTACGAGATCCTTTGGTCATTCGAAAGAATTTATTTCCACGTGTAGAAAGAAGCCATGTTACGACGATCACAAGCGTTACAACATAGAATATATAATGCATGATTGAAGCAGTTTCAGCAGACTTTAATAGTAAATAGAAGCTTTTGATTGTGCTAAATCAGGATACCTTGCGTCTGTAGTTATTGAAGTGAAACTTCTTTGCGGACGGGAGTGAATGGGAAATTTACGCAGTTTTGCGTAACAGTTAAAAAGCGAGCGGAAGTAGTGATTCTCCCCATCCCCCCGAGACGTCGCCATGGTGAGGAGATAGCGAGCAGGAGGAAAAGAGAGCGGGGGAGGAGGTACACCACGTGACTTCCGTCATATCCGTGAAAAAGTTGGACGATTGCTAAGGCGGAATTATGCATCAAAAGTATATCTTGCTGATATGGACAAAAGGCGCTAAGGTATTGGTGACATTAAGTGGGTACCCTTGCTACTCTCGTAACGAACTTGCGGGCGTATTTTCGTAGTTTTTATGTAATAAACGTGCCATTTTCAACGAACAAACACCCCCAAAATATTAACATTATATGGCTCTTCCCGTTTCGGGAGTGTCTGGGGCATTGTGTATATGTTACTAACGTTCGCGCTAGAATCGCTACGGATAGCGTCTTGTAAACAAATACAGTGACTTCTGTGAGTGATGCAATTTTATATTATTAATTTTTATTTCCGATGAATCAAAATAAATTCTGGTTAGATAGCCTAGAACAGATGCAAAAAGAGGAAAAGAGTTTCGTTAAAGAAAAAAAAAAAGCAAAACTAGCAGCAATTCCTGGCGAAAGTTTATAAATCACCAAAGAGTTCTATCGCAGCTGTTATCATCCTTATCCATACAGTTTTAGTGCTCTACACACCAGAGGCTGCTGCAATCATTGGATCCGATGATGATTAAAAGCCGATTATTTTAACTGGAGACTTTAATGATAATTTTGCTTCAGAAGAAGCAAAGTCACTCATTTAATTCTTGAAACGGACACTGAATTCGACAATGAATACTGATTCTAGAGAAGTAAAAACATTATACGGAACCACGATTGATGCAGTTTTCTCACATTTTCTTGATTGACTACAATCGAGGATTTTTATATCCTACTTTAGTTACCACACACCTATTGTGTCTTTCTTGGAAAATGATGCAGAAAATTGAATAAAAATATTTTCATACAATAAATGAAGTTCGAATTTTATTTGATTAAAGTTATCTCAGCAGTTTAATATAATTAGATCTATTCCTGCATTTACGGCCAACGTCGCCAAAGAAGTTTCACTTCTATTGTGTGGCTTTCCACGTTTTTTTTAATGAAAGAGGGAATTCTGCCTTATGTGTATGAATGCGTTCTAATGTATAACTATTCAGAATGACTGAATCAAACAGTGCATAATTAGGTACATTACACTTCAAACCGATAGGTCCGAGCATTTAAGATATATCTAGACAGAGAACGAGGAATTGAAGCTTGAATATCCTCTAAGCATGAAAAATGTAAAACCTGTAGATTTAATCTGTTATGAGTTTTTAAACTTGTATTTTAGTTAGCTCTTTAAACGTCAACCCTTTCAATATTTCTTTAAATAGCAATAAAGTCACATTTTCTTTAAAAAAAAAATACCCATTCGTTCACTTTTTGATTTCACATTAGACTCGTGTATTAAACTATTGCAATTTTCAAATAAAAAAAATTACCTTGTGTTTAAAAGTAAAGATCCCACGAATGTGGACATGCATAATTCCTAAGTCTTTATATATACGTAATCTCATATTCTACACCGCTTAACAATCCGTTTGAACTCCAGTCCTTTCAAGTAAACGACCGAAAAAAAATGGATTTTTTTCAACCAGCGGAAGAACTATTTCATTACAATTTATTAATTTCAGACTTGAAAAAGAATTTTTTTGAAGTATTTAATTTCCATATCTCGATTATCGATGCCAACTAATGCCGATATTAGATCATTCAAATGCATTACGAGTGGTTTGAGTGCGACAAGATCTTTTATGCAGCAACCAACTTCTATGGACGGGTTAAACAGTGAACGGGGTTTTCGACAGGAATATTGGTTGAAATACAAATGACTGCATTAAAAGACGAAAATACTACCAGTCAAAGCGAAGTCCTTAAAAACTACATATTTTTAACGATTATTTTGTGTTTTTTAAAATTTATAATGAAGAATGTGTTGGATTGAAAATACTAGCTGATGTCCCCTATAAGGCTAGATGCATTTATAATTGAGTCTTTCAGAGAATATTTGTTGGTGATTTCTTGTAGGACATCATGGCTTTAAAATAAACATTTCAATTGCATTCATATAACTGTGTTAAAATTGTGGATCAGAAATTGGGGTCTCACACATACGTTCATATATTAAATATTGTCTGAAATAAAAATTCTTCTTTTGTGCATTGCTTGAATTTTTCATTAGGTTGAGATATTTTAGTTAATAATTTGCAACGAGCGTTTAATATATATTTTATTGATAACTTAATCTGGTTATCATAGCTTATAAAATTGAATGGGAAATAAGTTATGAATTACAAATAAAATATAGATTACTACTTGCCTTTTTGTCTAAACGGCTTATTACATGGCTTTGGAAATACTGAATTCTTTTACAAACCGTTCGGTGATTTTCCTTAATAACAAAATTAAGTATAGAAGTAAAGATAGGATATTCAAATCAGGTGGCCGAGTAGAGCATGTATGTTATACAATTTTGTACTTTACCTTTTTTGCATTCATTTGCTGAATGTCAATTGAAATGAGATAATATGTTTTAATATTGGCACCCTCTCTGTTAGCATATTTCTTTCTTGAAAGAAATATTATTTCCAGTTACTTCAAAACATATTCTTAACTTTTGTTTATAGTCCTCTTACAATTTTAAAAATTTCACCTATAAAAGAATCTCAATTTTTTAATGGAACAAAAAAAAGTTTATAAAAATTAATTTCTATAGGGATATATCAGTCTATTAAAAAAACTGAGGATGTGTTTTACACATAACTGATCCCCATTTCCCATTCAAGGAAATAAAAATTACATCTTGATTGGTTTTATGTATGTTGCATGTAATTTCCCAACGTATATTTGAGTCTTAAAATAACCAGCTAATATTTCCTCAGAAAAGATAGTCTAAACATGAGACTCCAATCCTGGCTCATTGTTTGTTATGGCTTTCGCATCGTTGGTTCTTATGTTCATTTCCCTTACTTTACTTTCCAATTAAACCTAAACTAAAAAATGATGATTTCGCAATTCTGGGAAAGAATATACAATCCAATTCAAAATCAGAGCAGTTGGCGTGAGATTATCTCCCTGTTAAAACGATATTTCATAACTAAGTCGCATGAATATTAACGCATTTTTTTTTTACACTCACTGGAGGGAATATTTGAATGGTAGACACACAGAGAGTTATGGATTGATTGCCAGCATTGGTGAGAAATATATACAATACTTCCCTTTCAATGTAAACAGAAGTGCAGAATATTTAATACACAATGCTTTAAAATGAAAGGATATAGTTGATTTTGTTTTCATTTACTTTTCTAAGCGGGATCTATTTGGGAGCCGTTAAGGAACTTAGAACTACATTTTTTCATTGAATTTTAATTTTCATATGAGTCTTTGGAAACATTTTCTCTAAATGAAACAGCCAAAATGTGTGCGTTGATGATATGCATTTTTTATAACGAGACTACACGCTTCCGTTCAGTTTAGTATGGTAATGAAAACAATATGAACTCAAATTGCAATGCAACTTGTAGATACTTTGTAGGGGTTACAGTTACGTACTTTTCGAGACGAGTAATTTTTTTAAAATTAATTTATTTGCGAAACTTCTCATGCTCCACATTGCATAACATGAGGCTTACAGATGTAAGCGCTAACACAATTATATAATTTAAAACAAAATTAAAAGTTAATTTAAGATAATACTATAAAATAAAAAGGAAGGGATTAAATAAAAAATATAAATAAGGGGATGTACCAATAAAATTTTAAAATTCTATACGGTAAACAAATTTTTTTAAGGCTTTCAGTACTATTGACCAACAAAGACAAACAGGGGCAAAGACAAAACAAAGCGTTTCAACTCCTTTATAAAATTGTCTCTTTTACAAAAAATATACATAGGTTATAATTAACGTGACCAGACGTCCCGTTTTGAACGGGACTGTCCCTTTTTATAATTACGAGTCCCGGTGTCCCCGAAATGAACTCTAAGACATAAAATTGTCCCGTTTTCGAAAACCGCGCGAAGCTGTTCGGAAAACTGTATTGAAACTTGAAGGTCAGACTGTATGGGCAGTTGAAGCTGCAAAAGAAATCAATCAACTAAAAGACAATTTGACTCAGAAACAGACCCATCAGTCTCTCCCATTTACGGTCCGTCAATTAATGGTGAATTCAAAATATAATGGTACTTATATAGATGAAAAGTTTGTGAAAAGTACGGCTACAGAATTTTATAAATTAAGCCGTAAATATCCGGAGCAGTGAACTTGCTTTCTTAACAAAGTAATGGAGATATTTTATTGGGCAGACTTAAAAAAGGTCCCCGCATGGGAAGACGTTCAAAAATTTCTGAATGTATTAATTGAAAAGGAATATATTTACTGTTATAAAGATACAGAAGTTTTTGACGAATTTTCATTAATTTCTAACTACATTACATCACAAAAAGTAACATAATAAAAATGATCTAAATGTTTCCACGGAAACTCGTTGGGTGGTAGTATTCAAACACTTTCACGCCAACAATCTACAGTATGAAAACTTTTCTATTTTATTTGAATAGATTTTATGTTTGCCTGCTACAAATGCTCCAGTAGAAAGAGTATTTTCTATAATGAACAAATTGTGGACATCTGAGAAAACCCAGTTACTAATTTCAGTTCTAAAGGTGATGTTGATAATTAAGGTGAATATAAAAAAGAAACGTTCCAAAAGTTTCATTCTTACTTAAAATCTTCACCAGCTATATTAAAGCAAATTTGTTCCTCTGATAAATATAGATATAACTAAACACACACACACACACACACACACATTTTGGGTATATTTTTTAACTCGTAACTTGTAAGCTAACTAACTTTTTCTGAATAAATAACTTTAAAAAAGTGTTTTTTCATTGTATACCTGTTAGTTGACCTAAACAAAACAATGTCCCGTTTTGAGTCAAAGAATAAATGGTCACGTTAGTTATAATACAACTATACGTATTCCGCAGTTTCAGCAATCTGACACCCCAAGAATTAATATCATTACCAATTAAATTAAACGTCGACAAATAGCTTTTAAAAGTTCCATGTCCTGATAAAATCTGGGATAACTTAAAATCAGTAACAAATTTCTTACATTTTAGCCGGTCGGAAAAAACGTTTTAGTCCACAAGGCTTAAAAAGTTTGTAAGATGATGCACAAAAATATAAAAATGATATAAAGATATATTAATTTAATTAATATATGCATATAAATACATAATTAGATGCATTTCTATAAATGATTCATTATTTTATTAATATTTTTATTTGTGTATCAAGTACACTAAAACTTCTAATAAATCGAAGGATATATCTTAACACTAATTTTATGAAAAACATTCCAATGCATTTCTCCAACACAGTTTATTCCACTTGTTGTACTTTCTTGATATTAAAAGTGTGTACTTAATTTTTTTAAAGAAATATTTAGAGTGTTTTGAAGAAAAATAACACATAAAGCGATTAAACTTCGAGTTAAATCTCGAAGTGATTTTTTACATATGTCCATATATTAGAGAAATTTACAGACACGGCTCCATGACGAGGTCGTCTCCTCCACTCTGAAAACTTAAACACTACGCCTCAAGCAGTGTATTTTCTTTTACGCATATTTTAGAATTCCCATCTACAGATATTGAATACGAAAAAACATGTGTATTTAATGGGTAAATGTATACTTTTTATAATTTTTTTTAGACTTTAGGTATATTTCTTATGCGCCGACAAGTATAACACGAGGTTTACAAACGAGCTTATAAGTGTAAAGCTGTGTAAAAATTTTATCTAATGGTGATAGAAAATACTATTATTCATTTTAAAAATTCAGAAACACCTTTTTAAACAACACACTTTCACTCTATGTGGTGTAGTAGGTTAGTCACTGGCCTCGTACGCCAAAGTTTGCGGGTTCGCCCTGACCCAAGCTGGCGGATTTTCATGATGCAGAAAATCGACAGCGTCCAGGTTGTTGATTATGAGGCATGTTAAAGATCCCTAGGCCTATTTGGCTTAAATGCTCTCGGCAAAATCAAATTCCTAGTACCATTTCGCATCGTCAGACTTAGGTGCCTCCCACTGAAGAGGAAATTGTGTGTCAGAATTATATTGCTACAATTAGTATCTACCTATTCAGTGCGGCACAAAAAAAGTGATACCAGCTCCCGAGGAATGTACTACGTCTGCAATAGTAAAAATGCTAATCGGCAGCCCCATTTGAATTGAAATAAAAAATATTTCTTCCTTAAAAAAATAACAGTTATTGCATTTTTGTTTTGTTTTGTCTTGTGAAACAACAAATAAAATGACCTTTCGAACTTATAGGCGAAATACATGTTCTTTTTAGATGTTCATAAAGTGGAATGCTTTCCAACT